>JAPXFY010000034.1:11360102-11395102 GCA_030674185.1 Monoplex corrugatus
TCTGTTCTGTAACAGTCTTATTACACAAAATGTACTCTTAGCCTTATAGGAGCAGGGGAGGCATGGGAGGGTGGAAGAAGATGAAGGACTAGGATGATGAAGGATAGAAGAAGAAGGAAGGAAAGACTAGACCTTTGCCTTTGGCCTTCATTATTAGATCATAATGAGATTGTGCAAAAAAGCAAATGCAGCAAAGAATACCAGCATAACTGTAGGCATATTTATTCTTTTCAAACTGTGCATCAGTGAGACTTCATGTATTTACAAATATGAATAAAAATGAGTGTCAAGCAAAGATTGAAACATTATTTCCCTATACTTTTCAGAGAACATATGTTTGGTACTGATAGGCCTTCAAGTTGTAGTCATCATCATCATCAAGTGCCCTGCCACATGGCGTTGGCGATCATGGCCCTCCATATGTATCTATCCCTTGTTGCTGCAAGCACATCATCCACCCTCTCTGCCCTCAGCCACTCTGCTAGTCTGTCCAATATTTTTTCCCTGGGTCTACCTGGTGCTCTCTTTCCCACCACCTTTCCTGTTATGACCAGGTGCTCTAATTCCCCTTTCCTCATAAAATGGCCCTGTAAATGTTGCATGTCTTTTCCTAATCTTTCTTATGATTATGAATGATCTTCTTGTGTCTGCCTCCATCAAGACTGTCTCATTTGTTTTCTTTGATGTCCATGGAACTCTCAACATTCCTCTTAGAAACCACATTTTGGCTGCCTCGATTTTGTTCTGGCTTTGCTTGTTGACTGTCCATGCCTCACAGCCATATAACATTTACCATTATCTTGATTGTGTTGTTATAATATTCTCACTAATCTTAGTGCCATTTACCCATAAACTGTTGGAAATCAGTGTAGTATTAAGTTATAGTGTCACTAATCTTAATTAACTCACTCGGTACGATGGAACGCTATAGTGGTCGTGATGAAAGGCACGGTTGCGTACGACGGAACGCTATAGTGGTTTCGATAATTAAAATTTTTTCGACGCTCCCCTTTAGAGCCTGCATGCCTACCATAGCCACAGTGGTCACTGCAAACATGTCAAGGGTCAAGTGGAAAGTTACTTCGTGAGATTCCGTAACACAACACTCGTCGGGAAGCGATTGTCTTCGGCACCCCGAATAACTTGCTAATCTGCATTCGTGTCGAAAATGGCGTTGCAGGCGAGTACGAGTTTTCAACAAATTAGATCGTGACGGCCGCGTTTTACTGCTGCTAAAGTGATTGAAGTGCTTCAGACTGAAGGATTGGACATCGAGGAGTATGCTGAAGATAATGGTGAAAGTGTATCAAGTGATGGAAGCTACCAGCAAGAAGGTACTGACAGTGACCCAGTTTCAGACGACAGTGAAGTGGGAAAGGAAGGTGGGCGTACACGTCACGAGAGGCGAGCAGTCAGCAGGCCAAGTACAGCGAGTCGCATGTCTGATGGAGGTTTCATTCACTTTATGAATGCATGACTGGCACGAAGATTTTAGTTTTTCTCCCACTTTGCATCCTTCTCTGGCTCTTGTGGCCTGCATGTCTCATTTGAGTGCCACGCCCCCATAATTCCCCTGTGTAACAATTTGTAACATTTATTCATATAATATCACTAATAATTTTTTTTTTACCCTGAGCAAAGTCTACTTTATTCATGTTGTTTTGTGCATACAAAGACCTTCTCACCTTTGACTGTGTGTTCATGGAGCTGATCAGAGTGACTGACTGTACAGTGATCCAGACCACAAAATTTGGGGTATTTTCAACATGGCACATGACGAAGAAATATTCAAGGAAGAACTTCGATATTTTGGCATGAACTAACTCAGCATGTAAATATTCAGATCTGAAAGTTTCATTTTGATCCTTTATGTTTTGTTTTTTTTGTGATTTTTTTCCTAACCCTTCAAAATGGGCCGTACCTGGGGAAATGCAAGGGGAAAAACTCTCCGTACCGAGTGAGTTAACATAACAAATATTTATATGTGTGTATTATATATATATATATATAATTAAAATATATATATATATATATATATATATATATATATATATATGTATGTATGTATGTATATATATATGAAATATACACTGTGCTCTATGCTTCATTGTATTTTTTGGTTTCGGTTTTTGTTAAACAGGATACTTGGAAGGCAGTCACAATGCCTGATGCATCGGCAGGGCATTTTCATGCAGAAGAGGTGAGCTGATTTTTCATAATTTAAATTGCAATCATAAGGTGCATAATTTGTGTCAGCTGTCAAGAGTATAGTGTGTGTGTGTGTGTGTGTGTGTGTATGTGTGTGTGTGTGTGTGTGTGTGTGTTGATTGATTTGGTTCAGTTTTTACGTTGACACCCTCCTCAGGTGATATGGCTGACAGCGATAACCATCCCAGGGAAGTGGATGAAGGGGGACTTATCTAATCCTATACTGACACCACCAGAACAACAATGATGTTAAGGTGGGACAGTGAGAAGGCCAGTTTTAATGTAGCGCGCCCTGGGATTCGAACCCACAACCATTAGCATGTGAATCCAACGCTCAAGCAACTGAGCTATAGAGGCCCGCATGTGTGTGTGTGTGTGTGTGTATCTTAATATATATCTTAATAGGTATGTCTGTATATGTATATGTGTGTGTGTGTGTGTGTCACTGTGTGTGAGTGAGTGTGTGTGTGTGTGTAAGAGAGATAAGAGAATAAGAATGACAGCATGTATTCAGACTATAGACAATGTTAGCCCTTTTGATAGTGTGCGTGTGTGCACTGACATTAAGGGTGACTGAAATCTAAGAGGAGAAATGGCAAGATTTGTTTTTTTTTGGTGTGTATATCATTATCATGGAGGGTGTGTGTAGGTATGTGTGTGTGTGTGTGTGTGTGTGTGTGTGTGTGTGTGTGTGTGAGTGTGTGTGTGTGTGTGTGTGTGTGAGAGAGTGTGTGTGTGTCTGTGTCTGTGTGTGTGTGTGTGTGTACAGAGAAAAAATGATGCAGACAAGAAGATAAGAAAGGTAAAAAGGGTATGTTTGTGTACATTTATCAGAAAACGTATCTCTTGTGTGTAAAGTAACTAATATCAGTTACTTTGTGATGTGTTATTTACCATTATTGTAAGTTAACATGTACATTTTATGTAGATTTATCTTATATGTGTGTGTGCATGACAGGGTAGCACAGGCCAGCTCCACAGCCTATGAGGAAATGCGCCAGTACTGGGACAAAAACAGACAGCTGAATCGCCCCCTGTCTCCGTTCCTCACTGTCTACAAGTCAGTTTGAACTACATCAAGAAATAAAATATAGAAAAATAACAGTGAATGAACGCAGTTTAAGTTCTGAACAGACAACACACACAATGTGACACATACATGTGCGTACGTCCAAACACAGGTCTTAGAAAAGTCTAGACAACAAACCATGTTGTTAAAGAGTTGAAAAATATCGGACTGTATTCAGATGAATAATATGTTTTGAACAGCATCTCATAGAGAGAGAGAGACACGCACGCGCACACACACACACACGCAACACACACACACACACACACACACACACACACACACACACACACACACACACACACACGCACACACATACACACATAATCCCCCATAAAAGGCCAGGGAAAATGATATGTGAAGCAGTATTGATAAAATAGAATGTTGTTAAATTTGCTGGACTATTATTTATTGGCATTGTTGAACTTTGTGTGTTTTTTATCGCTAGTTTGTTCTTGTGTGTATGTGTATTTGATCGTTTTTGACAACTGGATACATGTATTGTTTTAGACCTCATTTGGCCATGATGACCTCGTTGACACACAGAGTGACAGGCGTGGTCATGCAATGTTGTAAGTATCAACATGACAACTTATTTTTAAACTGTTTTGTTGTTGTTTTTAATCCTTTCACTCTGTCACCCTGTCCACTAGCCGCAAAATTCTTTTTCTTTTTTTTTTTCTGTCCCAAATATCTGTGTCAGTCTAATGTCCTCAACAATCTGGGACAATTTTTTGCAATGTTGCATTGATCATAATGATGGGGATGATAATCATGATGCTGTGGAGTTCCATCCTGGATTGAGACTGCATGATAGGGCTGTACTCTGGGTTTACTTTCATAATGTATCCTGGCATCAACCAGGCCAGAGAGATACAGACACCTCCTGTGTTGGTCAGAACATTTGAGCAAATCCCTCTGTGATGCATTTGTGAAGTGATTGAGGCTCAACTGTATGGTCCCAAATTGCCCAATGAGTCCATAGCATACCCAGTTCTGGGAAGGTGATGGGTGGGGTTGAAAAACCCCTGCTGATCACCTGCAAATACATGACTCTTTCACCATCTCACCTTGTCCACCCACCTTCAGAAGCTGGTAAAGTAAAGAAGTGAAAGGGTTATGCTTTTATTTTGCAAGAATGGCTGATCATGCAGGCAGCTGGAGGATAGAGTGAGGAAGTCAAATACCTGTTACTTACAGCCGCCATCTTTGAAGTTTTACAAAGCTTCCATATTTCCCCTTGGGGATGCCAGGGGCCCTTTCAGTATAAGTAGTATCCCCATCCTCTAGAAATTCTGTGTTAGAAATTTCCTTTTTTTTCTGTTATTCTCTTTGTTTCTGCCTGGCTTTTATGATTCTGTCATCTCTTTATTTCTCGTTTTCTGTCTTGCTGGTCTGTTGACTTGTATTTTCTAAAATGCATACATTATTTTAATATCATTTTTAGCTCTAAGGAAATGTGAACTGTTTAGTAGTAATTTTGGGTACTTAAGACCAGTTTTATGTACTTGTGTACATATTTATGTTTATGGTTTGTTTCTGTTTTTGTTATTTTTAATCCTTCTGGAGATAAAGTGGGCGGAAGGGCCAATATCAGGGGCATATCCTTGAATAAGTTGTGAGAATGCAGTGACATGTGTACATAGTTTTCTTTTCCAGGTTTTGTTTTTTCCAGGGTCATCCATGTGCCAGATATGTCTGTTTTGTTTGAGATGGTTATAGCCCTGATATGGCTCTAAACTGTTGGCTGGGCTTTAACCCACTTACTGCCATTGTTAACATTGGTTTTGCCAAGGGGAGAAAACTACGAATTGGGTTACAATGTTTAAAGCAGAATTTTGACATTGATTTAACCCCAAACCCTGGCAACACATGTTTTCATAAAGGATATAGACTGCACTAACCAGAGAAAGCAAAAAAAGAAGACGATTATAATACTAAATGGGGTCACATGGTCAATAAAATCCAGTGTGACCACCACTTATTACCTAATATGTAATATAGATATAAGAATAAGTTTGGGTTTCTTTGCATGAATAAATTGTTTAGTTTGTCTACTTTCCAAAAATATATTGTTTGGGGTAGTTTTCAGTCAATGTTTGTGTGAAACGAAGGTAGTAATCTTGCAGCGCTCGTCAAAACAGATGTACTGAGACAGTGTATGTTTTTCAAACCAACTTGTTGAACGAATTCACCTGAAAATACTGAAATCATTTGGCAGTGTCTTTGTTACTTATTTTCAGTCACTAAAATATCATTCCAGTCAATACAAGAAGGTCTTTCATCAGAAATATTGGCACTAGTACAGGCGATGGGACCATCTCTACAGGGAGATGACCCAGTTTCATGCTGCTCATGGCGTTCGCTGACACTAGCATTGTCAGCGATAACTGAGTCCTCAAAACGAATAAAATTGTCTTGATCAACATCACTATCGCTAGAACTCTCTATCTTGATCATCTTCCAACTGAAAATCATCCTCAGAGTCACTTTCTGTGTTTTCAAAGGCTTCAAACAGGTTTCTATCACAAGGGAACTTTCAAGCAGCCATCTTGGATGCTTTTCGAAAGTCTATAAACTTTGCCAAAGAAGAGTAAACTAAAGCAACTTTCTGAACACAGAGGAGCTCACAGTGATTAGACTGGGTTCCCGGTGGCTCATATGTATTAAGAAAATACGAAACTGAGCTAGCAGAAAGTTTTGCTTCGTATTTTAGTAACTGCCGATGTGCTCGGCAGTAACAGTTTGACCACTGACGAACTGCCGATCTGATGTACAGACATATACAGATCTATAACAGTGAGCCCTCATTGTGCATCATGTTTTATTATATGAACCCATTCTCACTGACAGACATTGGTGAAAAATTTGTGGGTTTGTTCCAGTAAGCCTTGCTGAAAATAAGATCAAACTTGCATTTGTTGTATTTCAGCAGGGACTGTCAGTTTCATCATCCCTCAGGCACTGCCTGAAGACTGTATACATTACATTGGGCTGGTGGCCTGGTTGGTGAAGAGCCAGAGCTCCTGATTTCAGCCTGACTGCATGAGTTTGCAGGAGTGTAAATCACTTCCCAAGAAAACTTGCGTGTGTGCAGCCTGCAGTTTATGCACCTGTGAATGGATATTTACCCCATTCATAGTTGGGAAAGGTGAAGGAGCAAAGGAGTGGAGATAGGCCACACTCTCATAATGCTGACCCAGAGAGAGGATGAGGTGTATCACCTCACTCCCGTATGATGTCAGGGGAGGCCGCACTTTCATAATGCTGACCCAGAGAGATGGTGAGGTCTACCACCTCACTCGTATATGATGTCAGGGGTTGTGGGACAAACCTTTAGTCTATTTACTTTGAGCTGGTGATGAAGGATGTCTGGTTTTGTTTTATGCATACAATTGTTGGAAAATTAATGCTGGAACTTGCATTATGTTTGTGGCACTTATTGCAGCCACCTGTCTGACATAGGTCAGAGGCTGCATATATAATTTGGTATTGTTGGAATTGTAAGAAAACAAAACCCTTAACTTTTGTTCATTGTTGAATTTCTTATATTTCAGCTGTGGCTCTCGTTTCGATCACTCTTCTGGCGCTGCCCGGAGATTTTGCTCACAACCTGGAGATAGTGAAGAACCTTTCACTGGGACCTGTCATTATCTACAGTGCCAAAATCATCTTGGCCTTCCCTGTCACGTACCACTTTTTGAATGGAATTCGTCACCTGGTGAGTGAGAATGTCTTAGCAAGGAAGGGTGAAGATTAATGCTGTGGCAGGATTTTGCATGTTTATCTACTATTTTAATTCCTGTCGTTCCAAGCAATGTTCTAGGATGTGTGTTTGCACTCTCTTTGGCCTGCATTGTGCAAGTTCTTGTACTGCACAGTTTGCATACTCCATCCATCATCAGTGGATATTCATGCTTTGTAATTTTGTGTTTCCATGGTCCACTGAGCAACCGACATGGCTTTTAAGACCTGTAATGTTTGTAGTTGATCATCTGCATGTGTATATACACACAAGGTGGATTCAGACATTAGCAGATCTGCACATACGTTGACCCTGGAAATCAGAAAAATCTCCACCCTTAATCTAGTAGGTGGTACCTGGACAAGGTCAAACTCTGCCCTCTCAGTTATTAGCCTGATGTCCAAAGTCTGGTTGCTGTGCCTTTCGTGTGTGTACTGATTCATTGACCAGCCTCAGTTACATTTGTACATCCCAACGTTCAGTTATTCCTTCAGTGGCTTCTCATGATCAGATATTTTAGAAAAAGTTGGTCAGTAGAGCTTGTTAGGGTATTGGTAGTAGGCCCTACTTAGTGTGATGGAAATAAACATTGATCTCACCATTTTCTTTTATCTTCTCTTCGCCCTGGGGTCTGTAATGTTTTGTATGATAGGTTGTGTGATGAAATGATAATTGCGTTATGTTTCATTGATTTTTTGCAAGCCCAGTAATCAGTGGGTGTTTTGGGGGTTATTTCAGTGTGAAGATGGGTTTAGTTTTGTATAGCTCTTGTTTGCTCTGATAAGCAATTGTGCTAGTTATGTTTGCATGTGTGTTCACCGGTGTTGAGGCCTTGTGTAGTTTAAACTCATCTGAATGTGTTTGAGCATGCAACAAGTTGTCTAGGACCTACAAACGCAAATACTTTGTTCCCAACCCTGCCACAATCAGCACTGCTATGACATGTACAACTGTTGCTATGGGTGGCACTGTTGTTATCAGTAGATAACATCTTATAAAGTGTCTGTGTCTGTATATAGATTGTGTATGTATGTTTTTTGTTTTTTGCGTTGTTTATTCAGGTTGGGATGCTGGTATGGGCTTTGGCCTCAAGACGCTGTACAAATCGGGTTACTTTGTGATGGGACTCACCGCCGTTGTCACTGCTTACTTTGCTTTCGTCTTGTAAACTTGACATGCAACAGCTGAGAACTCCTTCTCGGTGTTGTCGTGCTTGTTCTTATGTTATGTGTACAGTTGATGTCTATTTTGATGCACATTTTCAATGCGAATAGAAAGCAGTGTGTTGATTAAAATACGAACAGTGCAAAGCATTGTCTTAATTGGAAGTAAAAGCAAAATGGTGTAAATGTGGTTGGTTGGTTGGTTCAAGATGTATTGTGAAAGTTTACGTGTTGTATATGAATTTTGTTTTTTTCTATTGCTGAAAAGTCAGCTGCATGGAAAGAGACATAGGTAACCTACACTAGCATATGCAGTCCATGACTGTCTCGCTGCAGTGGCCTATGTAGTGCTCGTGACAGTACAAATGTTTTTTTGTTGTTTCAAGATGTGTTGTCCACTTGTAGACTGACCATCTGTGTCAATCAAGCGACAATGTGATCAGCAAGGAAATTTTGCAGTGATTGGTCAGTGACCACCAGAGAAATTTTGCAGTGACTGGTCAGTGATCACCAGAGAAATTTTGCAGTGACTGGTCAGTGATCACCAGAGAAATTTTGCAGTAACTGCTCAATGATCACCAGAGAAATTTTGCAGTGACTGGTCAGTGCTCACCAGAGAAATTTTGCAGTGACTGGTCAGTGATCACCAGAGAAATTTTGCAGTGACTGGTCAGTGATCACCAGAGAAATTTTGCAGTGACTGGTCAGTGGTCATCAGAGAAGTTTTGCAGTTTTCAGTCTGTTGTCACAAGAGAAATTTTACAGTTGCCAGTCTCTCTGTTCATGTCTTTGCTTATGTGATGCTTGAGAAAATAGGAAAATACTTTCTACATTATTGTACATGTATTTATAAAATGTGTTTTACTGAAACATAAAGTGGCCATGCTTTGTTGGTATTCAGAATCTTAAAGTTGCTGTTTAGCTCGTAGATTTAATCACAGATTTTTCAGAATTGGTCTGAAAGAGAGAAATCAGTCATTTGAAGGGTCTTCTTTATGTTTGGTTAGAAATTTTGTTCAAGTTTTGAGTTGATGTGAAGAACTGATAAACGTTGTTGTTTGTTTTGAAAGTGTAGGTTTTTTTTTGGCTTCCCTTAGGCTGCAAACTTGTATGACGAACAGTAATCAGTGGGTGTTTTGGGGGTTATTTCAGTGTGAAGATGGGTTTAGTTTTGTATAGCTCTTGTTTGCTCTGATAAGCAATTGTGCTAGTTATGTTTAACCCGAAAAATTGCTTTTTCCTAAGTGTAAAAAAACTACGTTTCATTTTCGTCTGTCTGCTGTTGTTTTGTTTCGTTCTGTGTGCAGTCTGTGGGAGAAAACAACAGTTTCTCAGGATTTTTAAGACCATCTTGTTTGCATTTTAAATGTTACCCACTTGTAGAGAAAGGGGCATGGGAGAGCTTCTTGCAGGGAGCAAGAAATGTCCCAATCTTATTTGATTTTTAGACCAGAATCCCATAGTTAAGAGTTGTAGAGATTTTCCTGACTTATGTTACCAGTAACTGGTCTTTTGTGCAAAATTAACCTCTGTGCCAGGGTAAGAGGTTGTATTGGATGTATTTGAATGATTTTGATACCTATCATCCAACTCCATTTTTCCTCTTGCAGTCCATACTATCCAAGGAGCTTGCTTGCTTCCCTTTGGTGTATCATAGACAGGAGCTCAAGTGTGTTTATTTCATAGCTGTGCTCATAAGTAACTGTCCTTTGCTGAATGTGATCAACTTTTCTGATGTTTATTACTGAATTAAACAATAGAAGATAAAGCCAGAAATAGAACTCCATGGATTTTGTTCAAGTATGTGTGTGTATGTACCAAATCCATTTTAGGTATTATAGGTCAGTTTTTGTGTTTGTTTTTGTGTTTTGAGTTATGTTTATACATTCATATTCAGGATTGATTTTTCAAACCCCTGGTGATAAATTGGGAGGAGCGGTCAACACCTTGGATTAGGAGAGAAAATGCTTTGGTATACGAACTTAATTATTTTCTTTTCCAATTTTGGGGGGTGGGGGTGGGTGGTCATTGAGATTATGGCCCTGATATGGCTCTGCACAGTCAGCTGGGCATTTGATGATAATAATAATAACAGTATTAGCCCTGATATGGCTTTGCACAATCAGCTGGGCTTTTAATAATAATAACATCAATAATTACCATTGCCACAGCTGCGGCTGACTGCCACTGCAGCCACTAGTGTGGAAACATGGGCTAATGTAAACTGAAAAAGTCTTAACTGATAATATAGGCAAAACATTTCCCCCATACAATCAGCGATTCTAAACATAGATGGCTTCCAAAAATAATACAATCTTGCATTAAGTAGCGCCCGACTGTTCAAGTAAACACTTCTCATTAATTCACTACACTACAGAAAAAAACATGTTCGTTTGTAGGCCTATATTTTGTGGATACCTGCAGATCAGCAGACTACTCACACACACACACACACACTCACAAAGACATAGACACACACGTGCATGTGTTCACACACATACATGCATGCACACACACACCCGTAGATATACACACACCAATATTATAATCTGAAGTATAGTTTTATTAAAGACACACTTTCGGTGAGATAAAACACAAACATATCAGTATTGTAATCATATGAATAGCATGGATCTTTAAAGCTGTGCCAAAATAATTACCCACTGTATACAAAGTTCTGTAGAATATGAAAACTGTGCCAAAATACATAAAACTATATAGGCCTACTATCTATTTAAAACAATTTCTCAATTCCAATAATTACATAGATATCAGTAAGTGAACACTCGTGGTCACTATTCAAAAGATGAATCTTCATTGACCAAAAAGAAAAAAAAGTTGTGTCGGTATTTCCACAACAAAACATATTGCTATCCCATAGTATTATGTGAGATACAGAAATACTGATGGATTAATTAATTCATTTTTAGCATCAAATGAGATTCTGAAAATTTGCCAGACTTTCATTTCATTTCATGTTCAATAATTAACAGTATATTTTTGGACTGAAATTAATTGCTTAGTAAGTTTTGCATTACACATAAATTCTACACACATACAAATGCTACAACTGGACAGATATTTCTCAGTTTGCAATTCTTACTCAGGAATTCCCACCACTTGGTGGTATCACTATTGTAACTTATGAGCACGATCTGAAATATGGTACTTCTGTGTACAGAAAATGTATGCAAGAATTTGACATGGTATTCTTCAGTCTACAATACCTATTGAAGATTCCTCATCATTCAGTCATATCACTATTATACAATCCAAATCAAAGCGACTGCCAGTGTTCTGTGCATTGGAACACGCAAATGTAATTGAACACACACACACACACACACACACACACACACACACACACACACACACACACAAAATGAAGTGTAAAATTTCGCCAAAGTGGCCTTTGTCAAACGTACACAGAAGACCAGAAAGAATAAATAATAAATACAAACAACAGTGTTTTTTTTTTTTCATGCTCAACAGAACATTAGGGAAGTCTGGCTGCTTTGTTGTCTTTTGTGTACACCTGACAAAGGTCAGTTAGGCCAAAATTTCTGCCTGTCTTATTCATTCGTTTGTTTTTGTATTAAATTCACATTCCGGTTCTGATGACTACTGTAACATGTATGAGCATAACGTAAAATGTAATAATTATATTAATTCTGTAGATAGAAAATATATACAATAATTATCCAGATGTTCTTCAGTGTGCCATTCATGCTAAGACTCCCCATCACTCATTGGCATTAAATTCAAAACTTGTATAACTTAAAATAGACATTGTGTCAACTAGACAGATGCTCTTCAGTCTGCAATTTTTGCTGAGGATTCCTGGAACATCACTCTGAGATATACGTGCTTACACCAGGCGCAAGAGGGTTGGCCGCATAAGAGTCGACATTTTTATCATAAAAGATAATTGGGTGTTTTCTGAAGCGGGGATCCAAGTAGCTGGCACGCTGTGTGGTTTCCCAGCTGTTGTAGATGGCCTTCAGGCTCTCGCTGTCCAACTCCGGTTGGTGGTGTGGGTATGAATGGGGGTGACGCTCTTTTGACATAAATGATGATGATGATAATTAATAAATAATACTACAAATGATAATTTGTAATGATGATGATGATAGTGAGGGGGAAAGGAAACTGATAATCATAATAACGATGACTACTTGTACAGTGCCTCGTCAACAATAGTCAATAATAATTAATAACAATAATAATGATACTGATAATGCAAGTACTACTGCTACTACTACTACTACTAATAATAATAAATGATTGTGATTACTAGTTGTATTGTGCCTCATCTCAAGTGCCCTAAGCGGTTCACAAAAACATAATAGTAGTAGTAATGATAATAATAGTTAAGCATAGTAATAATAATAACAAGAACAATAATAATTATAAGGCGCCAAATCTTGGTACACAAATCAATTAATAGTGATAATATTTAAGAATAATAATAATAATAACAGTGATAATAACTATATAAGGCACTAAATTTGGTACACAGATCAAACCAAAGCGCATGCTCTCATCATTCATTAAAACATTCACTCACTAAAACAAAAACTCAAGGGCACAAAATACATACACACCGGGAGAGGGAGGACGGGACAAGAGTTGCATGAAGAGGTGGTCACACAGAGGGGGTTCACTGCTAGACAAAATGGTATGTTGTCAAATTAGACCGTAGTGTGTGATTGTCGAAGAGACAGGAGAAGCTGATTCTTACTGTATGGATGCACCAGATACAAAAATGGGCAGCAACCAACTGTAGAACATCTGTATTTAGGGTCTCAAATGGTCTGGTGGTTAGGATTTCACACTCAGATCAACGGCTGGGGTTTGGTTCCACACTTTGGACCATTTTTATGGTCCCATTTATTTATTTAGTTGGTTAAAGTGCCGTTCTGATAATGCTGAGGTCATTGTTTTGATCCTCAAGCAGGCCACAGATCTATCTATACATGCGGGCTGTTTTGTTTTTTTAATTTTTTTTTATAGACCTGTGGAATCAGCATCTGATATCTTGAATTCAGCCCCAGGCTGAATTATGAAACATTGGCCAGTTTACTGCCTGTCTTAATGTTTCCATCATTCTCTTGGTGTCAGCTTAGTGTTTCAAGGGCCCCCCCCCCCCCCCCCCCCCCCCCCCCCCCGATCCCCCTTTCTGCTCATCAGTTCAAGACCTTATCAGCGCATAAGGTTTTGCGCAGGATGAGGGCGTCTGCCATATAACTGCAGGCAGATTTGGGTGAAGCGCATATGGAATTGTCCGAGTGTGATGACTCCCTTTTGACAAACTCTGAACTTCAAACTGTGTCAAGGAATATGAAGACAAGTTGCACCAGAAGCAGAATTGACAGGTTGGGCAGGAGTGTACATTCAGATGTCATAACAATAAGTAGGTGCAATATCATAAAACGATACACTTGCAGCGTAATGTATTGATTTCATATGAGATTCTTTGAAAAACACGTAACCAGAGGGGAAAGCGAGTATGTGACAGAGGCAGACAGGCAGCTTATGTACTACCAGTGGACTGTGAGACCTAGCTTAACCTTAAAGTATTTGCCTAGGATGTGAGAAATCGAGATGAAATCACAGTTTCTCCCCCCCTCCACAAGATCTGAAGTGGTGGCACAAGTGCAAGTTTTTCAGATGAGACAATAAACTAATATCCCATGTGTGAACCACACAGCACACATTAAAGATCCAATGGCAACGAAATTGTCTCTGGCAAAATTATGTTGAAAAATCCACATTCACAAAGTAAACAGAAATACAAGGACACAGACACAGACAAAAGGAAAAAATGAATTGCACTGCACAGCTAAAAAAAAAAATCATACATGTCAACATAGGGGCACACACACACACACACACACACCACACACACACACACACACACACACGCACAAAACACACACACACACACACTGACTACAGATGAAAAGGATGAATCTTGTCACAGAAGAGGTAGATAATACCTTTAAGATTCCTTAGCTCTTGAGGGACAGTATATTTTGGAACGGTGTTGAAACTGCTGTCATACACTGACTGGAAGTAGTGTCCAAACTGAAATTTGTGACCAAAAGCATGAAAAAATATCATGTTTTACCTCTTGAATTTAAACACAGCCGTACATTCTCGCCATGCTGAAAATTACCCCTTTTGTTCCCTCACCCTATCCCCAAGGTAAGGGAGTGAAACTGAAAGAGATAACCAACACATGGAAAATATATAGGATCATTGCCATAATAAATCAAATTACTTCACAGTAAATTCGTTCCATAATGAAAAAAGACCCATCTTGTGAATAAGTACATTAGTACTAGTGAACAAGAAACAGCCAAGGGTGCTGGATGAGACCCAGAACACGAATGCCTCACCACTCTCTGGATAATCGCCTCCCTGCTCCCGACACCACATGGTAGTCATTTCACCAAGCAAAGGCGGTGGCGGTGCGTGTGTTTGTGTGCGTGTGTGTGTGTGTCTGTGTTTGTGTGTGTGTGTGTGTGTCCATGTGCTGCATGACCCATTCTGACTCAGTAATCAGTTACCGTGTTTACAAACCAAATGACCAGATGACAAACTCCGAGACACAGCCACACAACACACACACACCAGGTCCAGCCCAGCTACTGAACCAAGAGAGAATGGAAGACCCCTCTCTTGTCTTACTCTGGGCCTTCATCTCTCTATTGGACAGTACCCAGCCGACAGCTCATATAGATACCGGCTCATCTGTCAGCATTCGCAAGTTATCAACGTTGCTTTACCACAACTGCAAGAAATATGCTTATGTTGCAGAAGTGGTCAAGCATCGTGCTCTAGACACAGCTCATAGAAAACATTTCATTTCCAAATTATATATTTCATCTCCATCATAATTAATGAAATTACTTTAAGGTAAATTTGTTCAATGATGAAACTGACCCATCTTGTGAGTAAAGTAGTACTACTTAGTTCAATGATGAAACTGACCCATCTTGTGAGTAAAGTACAATAGTACTACTTAGTTCAATGATGAAACTGACCCATCTTGTGAGTAAAATACACTAGTTCTGATTAGTTCGATGATGAAACTGACCCATCTTGTGAATAAAATACACTAATACTACTTAGTTCAATGATGAAACTGACCCGTCTTGTGAGTAAAGTACAATAGTACTACTTAGTTCAATGATGAAACTGACCCATCTTGTGAGTAAAATACACAAGTACTACTTAGTTCAATGATGAAACTGACGCATCTTGTGAGTAAAATACGCTAGTACTAATTAGTTCAATGATGAAACTTACCCACCTTGTGAGTAAAGTACACAAGTACTACTTAGTTCGATGATGAAACTGACCCATCTTGTGAGTAAAATACACAAGTACTACTTAGTTCAATGATGAAACTGACCCACATTGTGAGTAAAGTACACAAGTACTAGTTAGTTCGATGATGAAACTGACCCATCTTGTGGTTAAAGTACACTAGTACTACTTAGTTCAATGATTAAACTGACCCATCTTGTGAGTAAAAATGATTAAACTGACCCATCTTGTGAGTAAAGTACACTAATACTACTTAGTTCAATGACGAAACTGACCCATCTTGTGAGTAAAATATATTAGTACTACTTAGTTCAATGATGAAACTGACCCATCCTGTGAGTAAATACACTAGTACTACTTAGTTCAATGACGAAACTGACCCATCTTGTGAGTAAAATATACTAGTACTACTTAGTTCAATGATGAAACTGACCCATCTTGTGAGTAAAATACACAAGTACTGCTTAGTTCGATGATGAAACTGACCCATCTTGTGAGTAAAGTACACTAGTGCTATACTGCTAATTAGTTCAATGATGAAACTGACCCATCTTGTGAGTAAAATACACTACTACTACTTAGTTCAATGATAAAACTGACCCATCTTGTGAGTAAAGTGCACTAGTGCTACTTACTTACTGCCTACTGAGCCATTGGCGTGTACGGCAGCAATGAAGGTTCACCTCTTCTGTCTGTTCTGGGTCAGACTCTTTATAGTTAGTACCTTGGTGTGTTTTGGGGCCTTAAGGCCTCCTCCTATTCTTCATCGCCAGGCGTTCTTGAGCCCTTCTCTCTTCCGTCTTTCCAGTGAATGGCAGTGTGTATGATGGTATCATACTCTCTTCGGGTGATGCGTCCAATCCATCTCCACTGCCTTTTCATGACAGTGCTTATACTCTCTTGACTGCATTGGGCGAAAAGTTGTTGGTTGCAGATGATGTTAGACCAGAAGATTTGCATGATTCTTCGGAGGTTCTTTGTGTAGAAGGTTGATAACTTGGTAAGGTCGCTGTCTGTCATCCTACAGCACTCAGTCTATGTCAACAAATAGGGCGGAAAGGACACAGATCTGACATGTTTGTGAGGAACTGCCAGCAATTTAGATACGATACAATCAGAAACACCAAGATTTAGAGGAATGGTGGGGACAACACACAGTCCACCTTCATATTCATCAACAGAGGATTAAGTAGTTTGGTCATCTGATCAAAATGCAACTCCACCAACGGACTAAGCAAGTGTAAAAACAGATCTGGATATAAGGCGAGAGGCAGACCAAGGAAGACCTAGATCGATGGCGTGAAAGGAACTTGCAGCCTGATGTCACATGGCAGTCTTGCACGTCTTCCACTAGTTCCAGCTCGCTGCCGATCGTCTGCTCTTTGTCCCCGCAACTCCCATGACGATACAAGAAGACGGATAAAAGAAGAACCCACTGACTTCAAGGGATTTGAAAAAAATTGTACTGTGCACATTTGCCCAGTTAATCCTACAATAACTGATGGAAACGTATAATAATTAAAAAAAAGCACAGAGAATTACCAGAACAAGTTATACACAACCCGACAATGCACCAAAATTTATATTGATAAATCCATGTACGTGATGTCTTCCTGTTCACTTCGTTATCGTAACAAGACTGGTTCTACAAAAATAGAAGGATAGAAAGGCATTACGCAGGATGTCTATTTCTTTCACTCGCTCGAAGAAAATGGATAACACGGGATCTGCATAGGTACAGTATTGCCTGCCTTAAGATGACAGGAACTGAGGAAGAGGTTGACATCCTTCTTACAAGTTAGAGAGAGAGAGAGAGAATTCGACAGTTTAATCAATAATCATATAATGATCCTATGCCTATTTTGGTATCTACCTCTGTCAAGGAGATGACTTCAATATTCTAAACAGCCCACCCCACCCCTAAAAAAAAAAAGCAGTCACAAGAGAACTCGGAACGAGAGGGTGACAGAAAGGGAGAGGGGGAGATTTAACAAGTTAATAAAACTTTGCACCCATCAAGGTTATTTAGCAGAGAGGTTATACTTTATACTGAGCGCTAAAAATCTGTATACATGAAAAATAACCCCCCAAAACAAAGATAAAGTCTGGAAAAAAGACCCACCAAACACCATACGCACACCTCATTTTGTCTTTCGATCTACCATTACTGAAACAAACTCATGTTGTTCAAATACTGAATAGCACATACACACATATTCTTACACTCGTTCACTCAATCAATCACACACGTACACAGACTCAAACCTGTGAAGGAAGGCATTCCGGTTTTTTGCGCTGCTCAATGTCGCTTCGCTCTTCGCACCAGTTTCCCATCAAAGTTTCCAGTTCATAAGAATTCTCGTTTGTATGGCACCTCCATCCATACTCATTCATCTTGAACTGATCAGTGGTATTCGTCCATACTTCTGCCTGTCCAGTGGCTCTCACCATATAGCGGAAAGGTGGATTTGGTATCTTTTCCTTGGTTGACATTTTCAGATGTTCTTGTTTCTTCTTCGGAACAGTGAAGCTTCAAGTTCAATTCAAAGTCGTCGTTATAATGCAGGTTCCAAGATTCAGATCTAGATCAAATCTAGTACCTAACTTCACTGATCAGACCAATGACAATTACATGTAGTTGTGAAACGGATGTGAATAGATCCGGTTGTATCATGTATCCGGCACTGAGTGCTAGATTTTGATGAAGGTTTGAAATCTAGATCAAGATCGGTCATTGACACTAGTGTATAAAATTTTATGAATGTAGCTTATCACAGTTTTGTCAATTTTGGATCTAGTGCTAGTACTGATACCAGTACCAACTAGCATCGAAGATCTTCAGTTATGAACTATAGATCTAAAATCTGTCACTCACACCAGAGCGATCACCAAGCAGACGACTTCCAAACTGAAACGTTGCCGGAAGTCGCGTCGACAAATATCGAATGCGATTTTTTTATCATCTTTATAGCGTACAGAAAACGAAAGTACATGTTAATAATCTTTTATTCCAGTTGAAAAGAAGAAAAGACAAAGAACAGTTTAAAAAAGAACTAAATGAAATAAAATGTAGGTGTGTGGTAACGCTGTTCAAAATGTTGCTAACAACAACGTTTAAAAATAAGTTGTCAAGCAGCAAGGCTGACTTAGAGATGTGCGAAACCATACTTTTCGACTTTTCCGCTTTTCAGTATCCGTATTTGTGTGAAAAGACTCATCATCTGTAGCAGGTACGAGACGAAGCGTTCTGCATCTGTGTATGGGTGAAAACAAAATATATCAAGAATGATATGTTGGCTGTGAATGCAACTTCAGCGAAGTTTTAGCCGAAGCCCAGCCCAATGTAAAGCTGTATAGTATATCCCTCACCGTAGGCTTGAGAGTTGAGAGGGCATATCACACGTGACACTGGATCTCTCTTGTCTTTATATCTCTGTCTCCGTCTCTGTGTGTCTGTCTCTGTCTCTGTGTGTCTGTCTGTCTCTGTGTGTCTGTCTCTGTCTCTGTGTGTCTGTCTGTCTCTGTGTGTCTGTCTCTGTCTCTGTGTGTCTGTCTGTCTCTGGCTGGCTGGCTGGCTGTCGGTCTGTCTGTCTGTCTGTCTGTCTCTCTCTCTCTCTCTCTCTCTCACCACATGCACACAGTGCGACACAGACGCACATAATTTCTCACACAAACTAACTGACGGAACATGTTCACAACCACAAAAAAAAAAAATATATATATATATATATAATTATATATATATACCCGGTATATATATATATATATAATATATATATATATATATATATATATATAATAAAAAGATGAAATATTTTTTCATTATTTTCATTATTATTATTATATCTAATATAATTTTTCTTTTCAATGTCGTCATCAGCATTATCATCATTACTACGAGTATAGTTGGTTTTGCTGTTATTAACTGATGAATAGATTAATTAATCAGTCTATTAGTCATGTAACAAAAATCCTGTTAAGAATAATCATGATGAGGACAAGGAATAGAATCAAAAGAGAAATAGCAGAAGAACAGTGTGGATTTGTGGAGGGGAAAGGAACTAAGTGTATTAATGCCATATACATCCTAAGAACTATCATAGAGAGGTCAGTTGAGATGAATAAGGATTTGTGTTTATGCTTTGTTGACTATACCAAGGCTTTCGATCGGGTACGACATGAAGAATTGATCAACCAACTGGAGAGACTCAATGTCGATGGAAAAGATCTACGAATAATCAGGAATATGTACTGGGAACAAACAGCTGCAATGAGAATAGAAAACAATATAAGCTCTTTTCAAAACATCAAAAGAGGAGTCAGACAGGGTTGTGTTTTGTCACCAGATCTGTTTTCACTATATAGCGAAAACATCATGAGAAACCTAGAAGAAGACCCTGGATTAAAGGTTGGAGGGAAAATGATAAACAACATTCGGTACGCAGATGACACCGTGCTAATTGCAGAAAATGAAAGGGACCTACAAAACCTTGTGAATATACTAGAAACAGAAAGCAAAGGTAAGGGGTTGGAACTAAACAGCAGTAAGACTGAAGTCATGGTGATCAGTAAAAAACATGAAATCCCCTCCTGCAAAATAACAGCAAATGGCACAACCTTGACACAGGTTAATAAGTTCAAATACCTGGGAACGGTCATTTCATCAGACGGCAGATGCACATCGGAAATAGCTGGCTGAATCGGCCAAGCCAAAACAGCATTCAAGAAGATGACAAGCATTCTTACCAACAAATGCCTATCAATTAACATCAGAAAGAGAGTCCTTGAATGTTATATAGAACCAATACTGTTGTACGGATGCGAGGCGTGGACAGTCAGCAAGCAAAGCCAGAGCAGGATTGAGGCAGCCGAGATGTGGTTTCTGAGAAGAATGTTGAGAGTACCATGGACAGCAAAGAAAACAAACGAGACAGTCTTGATGGAGGCAGACACAAGTCGATCACTGATAAGGAAGATTAGGAAAAGACAAGCAACATTTATAGGCCATTTTATGAGGAAGGGGGATTTGGAGCACCTGGTCACAACGGGAAAGCTGGAGGGAAAGAGAGCACCAGGTAGACCCAGGGAGAGAATGCTGGACGGACTTGCAGGGTAGCTGAGGATGAAGAGGGTGGGGGAGATGCTGGGGGCAACGAGAGATAGAGATGGTTGGAAGTCCATGGTCGCCAACGCCATGCGGCAGGGCACCTGATGATGATGATGATGATGATGATTAGTCTGTCTGACTGTATATTTATCTGTGTGTCTGTCCGTTCGTCCTGTTAATTCAGTTTCTTTCTATTTCTTTCCAATCAAAATAAAACTACCTTAAACTTTTCTGTTCTTTTTGATTTATTTTCGTCTCCTGTATATTTCCTTTTATTGATAGAAGATTACCTTGAATATTTTTGTTTGTCTTGGTCGTTCGATTCCTGAGCAAATATGAAAGCGCTGATTAATCTGACTGGAAAGCCTTATTTGGTGTGTCTGTGTGGTTGTAATCTTTCTACTTCTGTGATCAATCGCCTTGAAGATGAATATTAGAGGAAATGGCCGAAAATCCACAATGAAAGGAAAACCAAGAGCCACCACCAGTCAGACAAACAGTGATAGCCTACTGTTTCAAAAGTAACACAATGCAAACTCCTGCAGCATGGAATGGAAAGTGTTTCGACTTTTCCTGGATCAGAGATCAAAGGAATTTAAATAAAAGGAAAAGATAACTACTGGAGGGAGAGTGAAGAAGAATGTGGTGGACAGAATATAGTTTGTTGTTGTTGACAGTGGTAATGGTGGTGGGTCATACTTTTTTCCTTTTTTTTTTTTTCTTTCCTTTTTTTTCTTCTTTCTTTCTTTCTTTTCTTTTTTTTTTTTTTTTTGATCGGGGGTGGAGGACAGGCTGGGGAAAGCGGAGTGATGGAGACGATGAACTGTAATGGTAGAATCGTAGACTCAAGATCTGGTATGTCGAGTTCGATTCTTGCCCACTATGGAAAGCTGGCCTGTTTGTTGTCCACACGAATGTTTCCATTATTTTGGCGGTGTCAGCTTAGTATTTCATCGGTCCCAATGTATCCTAACTACAATGTATCTGAGCCACTTAGCTAAGTGGTTAAGGAAGCTACCACAAGGGTGATTTGGCCTTGAGTCTTACGACCACTTTAGAGATGTGGGTTCGAATCCAGGTGGAGGAAAACATGGCGACAGCAAGAGGGCATCTGAGGGCCATAACCTGGATGTGACCCTGCCTACAAAGAGTGTAAGATGTTTAGCGCCGGCACACGCACTTGATGGCGGCTTCTCTGAAGACCTGCTGTCCAGTTATTCCCAGAAATTCGTGCTACTACACGGCCGTATAAGCAAAAACAACATTCAAGAAGATGGAGAGCATTCTTACCAATCAATTAACGTCAGGAAGAGAGTTCTTGAATGTTATATAGAACCAATACTGTTGTACGGGTTGCGAGGCGTGGACAGTCAACAAGCAAAGCCAGAACAAGATTGAGGCAGCCGAGATGTGGTTTCTAAGAAGGATTTTGAGAGTTCCATGGACAGCAAAGAAAACAAACGAGACAGTCTTGATGGAGGCAGACACAAGTAGATCATTCATAAGGAAGATTAGGAAAAAGCAGGCAACATTCATAGGCCACTTTATGAGGAAAGGGGAATTGGAACACCTAGTCACAACGGGAACGCTGGAGGGAATGAGAGCACCGGGTAGACCCAGGGAGAAGATACTAGACGGACTTGCAGAGTGGCTGAAGACAAGGAGAGTGGAAGAGATGCTTGAGGCAACAAGAGATAGAGACAGATGGAAGTCCATAATCGCCAACGCCATGCGGCAAGGCACCTGATGATGATGATGACACGGCCGTACGTCAGAAACTTGGAAGATTGTTTTTAAACAAGATGTTGAAGCCCTTTAATTAATTGATTTGGTTCAGTTTTTACGTCGACACCCACGTCTGGTGATATGGCCGACGGGGATAACCATCCTAGGAGGTGGGGGAAGGGGGACTTATCTAATCCTATACTGACACTACCAGAACAACAATGATGTTAAGGTGGGACAGTGAGAAGGCCAGTTTTAATGTAACGCACCCTGTAATCCTATACTAACACCACCAGAGCAACAATGATGTTAAGATGGGACAGTGAGAAGGCCAGTTTTAATGTAGCGCACCCTGTGATTCGAACCCATAACCATTAGCATGTGAATCCGACACTCAGACCAACTGAGCTACTGGGGCCCGTGAAACCCTGTAAAAAATATCTCCCTCTTTATACACAAAGTTCTTGCAGAGTTTGTGTTGCTGGAGGCTACTGTGACCTTGAAGTAATATCAGATGGAGTGAAACGTGACGTGAAGCTAAGTCAGTGGTATAGAGATATCGTTAGGAAATCTTTAAAAAAAAAAAGTGCTATTCACACACCTTCTTGGAGAAAAGTGCTGATTTTTGGCACTTTCTTTTTTTATGTCTTATGACCTTGGCATTGGCAACATATGATTTCCGAACTCACGCATTCGCCAGTCCTCAGTAGTCCTCACCAGGGACCCTTAGTCTACAAACAGCTGACAGAATCTTGCTAACGCATTTTTGTCACAGACAGACAGACAGGCGTGCACGGGCATGTACACACGCACGCACGCACGCACACACACACACACACACACACACACACGCACACACACGCACGCACGCACGCACACACGCACACACACACACACTCTCTCTCTCTCTCGCTCTCTCTCTCATTCATTAGAAATAGCCGGCAGAATCGGTCGAGCTAAAACAGCATTCAAACAAAACAAAACAAACAAACAAACAAACAAACAAACAAAACAAAACAAAAAAAAGCGCTCTTACCAACAAATGTCTATCTAATAACTCAGGAAGAGTTCTTCAGTGTTACATAGAACCAATACTGCTATACAGATGCAAAGCGTGGACAGTCAACACGCAAAGTCAGAACAAGATTGAGGCAGCTGAAATGGGGTTTCTAGGAAGAGTGTTAAAAGTTCCATGGAGAACAAGCGAGACAGTCTTGAAAGAGGCAAACACAAAAAGAACATTAATGAAGAACGGAAAAGGAATAAAGAAAAGACAAGCAACATTTATAGGACAATTTATGATGCAAGAGAAATTTGAGCACCTAATTACAACAGAAAATCTGGAGGGAAAAAGAGCACCAGGTAGACCCGGGTAGAAAATACTGGACGGATTTACGGAGTAGATGAAGACAGAAAAGGTGGGAGATGTACATGCAGCGACGACAGACAGATTCGTGAGGAGGGCTACGATCGCCAATGTCATGCGGCAGGGCACACGATGATGGTGACCTTGACAGCATCATAATTTCCGAGCTGACGCATCAGTAGTCGTCACCACGGACCCATAATTGGTAACCCTCTGTCTATAAACAGCTGACAGAATTTTGCTAACACATTTTGTTACAGACAGACAGTCGTGTGCGAGCACGTGCACACACACACACACACATATACACACACATCTCCTGTCGATATGAAATATTCCCCCTTCAAAAAAGGGTAGGGGTGGGGGTTCAAACACGAACGAACTATCATCACTGTCTCCCCCCCCCCTCCCCCTTCTTCCCTGTAACGTATTTGAAGACATTGATTTTTCAGCTGAATAGCAACTAAGCCTTATTCGGTATGTCTACCGCGTTCTTCCTCTGAATGAAAGTGATTCACGGTATATTTACAACAAAATTCATCTGTCAATGGTTTTTTACATGATGATATAAACATTAAAAAAGCCACGACAGTGTATGCTTCTTTCACGAATTTGAAGACAATGGTTGTGCGTATCTGAATGGAAAGCCTTATTTAGTGTGTCTCGGATTCTGTCTGGAGCAGACTATGGTTTTATCTGGAACAAACCAGCAGTCAGAGAGGTTTGCTTCTCTCTCTGTGTCTGTCTGTCCGTCTCTTCTGTCTTTCTCTGTCTGTCTCTGTCTTTTTCTTTATGTCTCTCTTTCTCTGTCTGTCTGTCTCTGTCTGTCTGTCTCTCTCTCTATGTCTCTGTCTGTCTGCCTCTGTCTGTCTGTCTGTCTCTTCTGTCTCTCTCTGTCTGTCCGTCTCTTCTGTCTTTGTCTTTTTCTTTATGTCTCTCTTTCTCTGTCTGTTTCTGTCTGTCTGTCTCTCTGTTTCTGTCTGTCTGTCTCTCTTTCTCTAACTGGGCCGAATGCTTTAAAAGACGTTATATAATTAAACTGTCAAATTTTCTATCACTCTTTCACTCTCTCTCAATTTCTCTATCTAACTTTCTCTTTCACCCTTTCTCATCTCTTTCACATTCACGCTGTGTCTGTCTCTCATTTTCTTTCTTTTTGTCGTTGTTGTTGTTGTTGTTTTTTTGTCATTCTCTCACCCACCGTCTCTCTTTCTTTGGTTTCTAAGAAGAATGTTGAGAGTTCCACAGACAGCAAAGAAAACAAACGAGACAGTCTTGATGGAGGCAGACACAAGAAGATCATTGATAAAGAAGATCAGGAAAAGACAAGCAACATTTATAGGCCATTTTATAAGGAAAGGGGAATTAGAGCACCTGGTCACAACAGGAAAGCTGGAGTGAAAGAGAAAACCAGGTAGACCCATGGACAAAATATTGGACGGACTTGCGGGGTGGCTGAGGACAGAGAGGGTGGAAGATGTACTCGCAGCAACAAGGGATGGATGATATGGAGGGCCATGATCGCCGACGCCATGCGGCAGGGCACTTGATGGTGATGATGAGGCGCATTGAACTCAGGACCTTCCGACTGGCAGTCCGATGTTTATCCACCCCAAATGACTGCCGCACCCGTCATATAATAATCTAGGTTGTTACAAGGAAAATCCATTACTAGTGCAGCGAGATCTGTTGTAATGTAAATCTGGGTCTGCAGCATTGTGTTATCAAGATTTACTCGTAGACTTAAATGGAAACACGTGATGGTCTAAAAACTGAATGACCCAGATCTGCAATAAATGTTAACTTAAGTTCAAAGGCGAAACGGTAAGGTGGTGTAAAAGATCTCCTTTCTCTGTCTGTCTGTCTGTCTGTCTATCTGTCTGTCTGTCTGTTGTCTGCCTGTCTATCTGTCTGTCTGTCTATCTGTCTGTCTGTCTGTTGTCTGTCTGTCTATCTGTCTGTCTGTCTGTCTGTCTCTGTCTCTGTCTCTGTCTCTCTGTTCTACATATCTGCGACAGTTTTTAGGCCGTGGACTCAAGATCTCGGTTTCGAACTCAAGATCTCGGGTTTCGAGCTTGATTATTGGGGGAAGGCTTGTTCACTGTCCATCTTCATGCTCCAATCATTCTGTTGGTGTCAGTGTTTGACAGGCCCCATACCCTCTCGCCCGCCACCCCCCACCCCCACCCCCTTCCTCTCCATTTCTAGACTTTACCAGTGTCTCGCATAGGGTTTTTGAAAGCCGCAGCGTCATGGTGTTTTCCAGAGTGTGGTGGAGCGCATATGGAATTGTCTGTGTGCAGTGTATCGCTCTTGAACAAACTCTAATTCAAACTCTCTCTCTCTCTCTCTCTCTCAATTTCTCCGTCTCTGTCTGTCTGTCTGTCTGTCTCTCTCCCTCTCTCTCTCTCTCCTCGAGTTTGCATCTTCTCTCTCCCTGTGTCTCGTTCTTCCTCTTCCCGCAGTCCCCCCCCCCCCCCCCACGTTCTCATTATTTATCTTCCTCACTCTCTCCTGGTTTCCTTTGACTTCTTTATGTATTTTGTCACACATTACTGATTAAAAAAAATCTTTTTCGATATTTTTCAGTTCTAGGCAGATTTGTAGATTATAAGTGACAAAAGTTTGAAAACTGGTGTCTAGCCAAAGAACTTTTATCGTTTGAAAACTTAACTTAAGCATTATTGTCGTTGCACTTTGTCAGTGTCCCTCTCTCATGTCCACAGTTTTGCTTGCGATCCTCTCTCGCTGTCTCGTCCTCGTTGTGAGCGGGCCGAAGCTTGACCTCTCCCTCTCTCCCTACGCCCCCACATCTCTCCTTACCATCCACATCTTCGTCGCGTTTCTCTTTTAATCTCTGCAGCCTTATTACCCGTCTTCGCAGAATGAAAAGCATGAACACAAAGCCCAGACTCTCCTTTATCCAAATAAACAAAAACGACTCTCCACCCCTCTCCCTTCGCCACTGCCCCGCCCCAAGATTAAAAAAAAAAAAAAAAAAAAAAAAAGTCGGTCAGACGCCGTCACAATCGGTTATAAGCGCAAGAATCTATAGACGGAAAATGGCGCGGACTTTGCACGCGCAGCAACATCGCGCGACACAAAATAAAGTGGTCCCCATTTGCCGCGCTTTTCGTTCAGTTGTGGCTGTGACGTCAATATAATGGGGTTTCTCTGACGTCAATGCAACGTCATGTGACGTATTCTCTGACCATGTAATCTCCCTCAGGCATCCTACTGGAAAAAGTTTCTTCTTCTGGGTGACAATTTCTTTCTGTCTGTCTTTCAGATATTCAGACAACTTGAAAGTTTGCTCTTGTTCCAGTTGTTCTTTCTCTCTCTTAGTCTCCCCCCCGAGCTTCGTCTTTTTCTGTCAGTCTGCCTGTTCGTTTGTCTGTTTGTCCTCTTTCTTCGCTCTGCGTGTCTGTCCGTCTTTTTCTATTTTATTTTAGGTGCTTTCACTTAATTTTCAAATTACCCCAGCTCTCTTTTGATCGCTCTCTGTCTCTTTTTTCCACAACTTGTATATCTCAATTCTCTCTGTCTGTCTGTCTCTGTCTCTGTCTCTCTCTGTGTCTCTGTCTCTCTCTCTGTCTCTCTCTCTCTCCTCAAATGTGTTTCTTTGACTGAACGTGTAATGATTCCCTTGCTGGTGTATTTATGTTATCTAAAGTACAGTTTATGTGCAGTGTGATGTAGACCCTCTTTGGGTGAGGGCTCGATGTAACAGACACATAAATTTGCTTATTTCTTACCCACGTCAATAAAAATATGTTCTGTTCTAGTTGTTCTTTCTCTCTCTTAGTCCGTGAGTCTCTCTCTCCTTCTCTCTCTCTCTCTCTCTCTCTCTCTCACTCACTGTCTCTCTCTCTGTCTGTCCCTGTTTTCCTCTCTGTTCTCTGTGTCTCTCTGTCTTGTCTTCTCTCTTTTCCTCCTCTCTCTCTCTCTCTCCTTTCTCTCTCTCTCTCTCGCGCGTGCATTTCCCCTACCACCTAATCTCTTTAAAAAAATATCCACTGACCTTACCGTAGCTAGCCTACTTTCCTCCCTTCCCTTCCTACCCTCTTTCCTCTCTCATGTTGCCCCCTGCCCCACTCCCACTCCCCCTTCCCCACTTTCCCCAGTCCCACCGATCCATCCATCCGCTCCACCTCATTGACATAAAAGCGGTCAACAGACAACAAATTCCATAAGCAGCGTTCCCCCGTGGGGATGCCAGGGCTCTTTCAGTATAAATAGTATCCCCACCTTCTGGAAATTCTGTGCTAGAAAGTTCCTCTTTTCTATCATTCTCTTTGTGTCTGCCTTGTTCCTTTGCTTTCTGTCATTTCTTCCTATCATTTTCTGGCTTAATGGTCCATTCACCTGTATGCGTTCGATAAAGTGTTACGTACTTTTTCTTAGGATTGATAACTGGGTACTTGTATTAAGTGCAGTGTTGGCTCTTAGGGAGGTGAGATATGCGGAAACAATTTTAGGTAATTTATGCCTGTTTTTATATGTGTTTTCATGTCCTTAAGTATAGATCTACTTCAATTTGTATTCAGGTGTTTTTTTAAAATCCCCTGTGCGATAAATTGAACGGAATGGTCAACGCCGGGGGCATGTCCTTAGATTATGTGCGCGAATGCATGTGTACTAATTTATTTTTCCTTTTTTTTTTCCTGTCGAAGGTTTGTATGTTTTGAAGCGGTTATAGGCTAGCCCTGACATGGCTCTACGCAGTCGGTTGGGCTTTAAACGACAGTGACAGTAACAGTGACAAGCAGCGTATTGCTGATGGTGGACTTAGCATCTCGTGTCCCAAGTTCGGACCTACCCAGCAACACGTTACAGTTGGCATGTTTGCTGCCCATTGTTAATCGTGCCGCTCTAGTCTTTCTGATGGTGTCTAGTGTTTCACAGCTTCTATTTCACTTTCCTGTCTCTTTAACCCTTTGATTCCCTCACCCTGGCCACCAGCATCCTGCATTGCCAACCATGCTAGCAAAGCAAAACCTTAACTCTTTGACTCCCGCACCCTGTCCACCAACATCCTGCATTGCCAACCATGCTAGCAAAGCAAAAATTTAACCCTTTGACTCCCGCACCCTGTCCACCAACATCCTGCATCGCCAACCATGCTAGCAAAGCAACAACTTAACCCTTTGACTCCTGCACCTTGTCCACCAACATCCTGCATCGCCAACCATGCTAGCAAAGCAAAAACTTAACCCTTTGACTCCCGCACCCTGTCCACCAACACCATGCATCGCCAACCATGCTAGCAAGGCAAAAACTTAACCCTTTGATTCCCTCACCCTGTCCACCAACATTCTGCATCACCATCCATGCTATGAAGGCAAAAACTTAACCCTTTGACTTCCGCACCCTGTCCACCAACATCCTGCATCGCCAACCATGCTAGCGAGGCAAAAACTTAACCCTTTGATTCCCTCACCCTATCCACCAGCTTTCTGCAGGAAGCTGGTGGATAGGGTAAGGGAATCAAAGGGTTAAGTTTTTGCAGTTGGTGAATAGGGTGCAGGAGTCAGAGGGTTAATAAGGGGCCCTGGTCTTTATTTCGTATTCGAATTCGAACGTTCTCTCCTCGTCATCATTATCATCATCATCTTTTCTCCACTCTTTCATCATCATCATTATTATATTACATTCATCCCCTTCGTCATCATCGTCATCATCGTCATCATCGTCATCATCATCATCATCATGATCAACACCATCACCATCACAATCATCATCATCATAGTCGTCGTCGTTGGCGTCATTATCATTATTATTATCAGCATCACAGTCGTCGTCGTTGATTTTCCTCTCTTTCGTCATCATTATCATCCTCAACACCATCATCATCTTTTCTTCGTCGTCGTAGTCATCGTCATCATCATGAACAGCATTAGCAACATTGTCATTGTCTTTTCTCCACTTGTCACCATCACCATCACCATCGTCATCGTCGTCGTCGTCGTCGTCCTCCTCCTCCTCATTTTCATTGTTTCTCTTTCTTCTCTTACGTCGCTACCACTCTCAGTTCACCACTTCAAGATCTTGCCAAATCTAGCCTTCTCACTTTGTTGTGTCAAAACCTAGCCTCTCCACTGTGCCATTTCAAAACCTAGCCTCTCCACTGTGCCATTTCAAAATATGCATCCTTACTTTGTCGTGTCAAAACCTAGCCTCTTTACTTTGCCATTTTCAAAATCTAGCATCCCTACTTTGCCATTTCAACACATAGCCTCCCCACTTTGTCATTTCAAAACCTAGTATCCCTACTTCGCCATTTCAAAACCTAGTATCCCTACTTCGCCATTTCAAAACCTAGTATCCCTACTTTGCCATTTCAAAACCTAGTATCCCTACTTCGCCATTTCAAAACCTAGTATCCCTACTTCGCCATTTCAAAACCTAGTATCCCTACTTCGCCATTTCAAAACCTAGTATCCCTACTTCGCCATTTCAAAACCTAGTATCCTTACTTCGCCATTTCAAAACCTAGTATCCCTACTTCGCCATTTCAAACCTAGTATCCTTACTTCGCCATTTCAAAACCTAGTATCCCTACTTCGCCATTTCAAAACCTAGTATCCCTACTTCGCCATTTCAAAACCTAGCGTCCCCATTTGCCATTTCAAAACCTAGCATCTCACTCCCCACTTTGCCATTTGAAAACCTAGCCTCTGCACTGTGCCATTTCAAAACCTAGCATCCTTATTTTGCCATATCAAAACATAGCATCCTTATTTTACCATGTCAAAATCTAGCATCCTTATTTTACCATGTCAAAATCTAGCATCCTTACTGTGCTGTGTCAAAACCTAGCATCCTTACTGTGCTGTGTCAAAACCTAGCATCCTTACTTTTCCATTCAAAACCTAGCGTCCTTACTTTGCCATTTCAAAACCTAGCATCCCCATTTTGCTGTGTCAAAACCTAGCATCCTTACTTTGCTGTGTCAAAACCTAGCATCCCCATTGCTGTGTCAAAACCTAGCATCCTTACTTTGCCATTCAAAACCTAGCATCCTTACTTTGCTGTGTTAAAACCTAGCATCCTTACTTTGCCATTCAAAACCTAGCATCCTTACTTTGCTGTGTTAAAACCTAGCATCCTTACTTTGCTGTGTCAAAACCTAGCATCCTTACTATGCTGTGTTAAAACCTAACATCCTTACTTTGCTGTGTCAAAACCTAGCATCCTTACTTTGCTGTGTTAAAACCTAGCATCCTTACTTTGCTGTGTCAAAACCTAGCATCCTTACTATGCTGTGTTAAAACCTAGCATCCTTTCTTTGCTGTGTCAAAACCTACCTTCCTTACTTTGCTGTGTTAAAACCTAGCATCCTTACTTTGCTGTGTTAAAACCTAGCATCCTTACTTTGCCATGTCAAAACCTAGCATCCTTACTATGCTGTGTCAAAACCTAGCATCCTTACTATGCTGTGTCAAAACCTAGCATCCTTACTTTGCCATGTCAAAACCTAGCATCCTTACTATGCTGTGTCAAAACCTAGCATCCTTACTTTGCCATGTCAAAACCTAGCATCCTTACTATACTGTGTCAAAACCTAGCATCCTTACTATGCTGTGTCAAAACCTAGCATCCTTACTATGCTGTGTCAAAACCTAGCATCCCTACTTTTCCATTCAAAACCTAGCATCCTTACTATGCTGTGTCAAAACCTAGCATCCTTACTTTGCCATGTCAAAACCTAGCATCCTTACTATGTTGTGTCAAAACCTAGCATCCTTACTTTGCCATGTCAAAACCTAGCATCCTTACTATGCTGGGTCAAAACCTAGCATCCTTACTATGCTGTGTCAAAACCTAGCATCCTTACTTTGCCATGTCAAAACCTAGCATCCTTACTATGCTGTGTCAAAACTTAGCATCCTTACTATGCTGTGTCAAAACCTAGCATCCTTACTTTGCCATGTCAAAACCTAGCATCCTTACTATGCTGTGTCAAAACTTAGCATCCTTACTATGCTGTGTCAAAACCTAGCATCCTTATTATGCTGTGTCAAAACTTAGCATCCTTACTTTGCTGTGTCAAAACCTAGCATCCTTACTTTGCCATGTCAAAACCTAGCATCCTTACTATGCTGTATCAAAACCTAGCATCCTTACTTTGCCATGTCAAAACCTAACATCCTTACTATGCTGTGTCAAAACCTAGCATCCTTACTTTGCCATGTCAAAACTTAGCATCCTTACTATGCTGTGTCAAAACTTAGCATCCTTACTTTGCCATGTCAAAACCTAGCATCCTTACTTTGCCATGTCAAAACCTAGCATCCTTACTATGCTGTGTCAAAACCTAGCATCCTTACTTTGCCATGTCAAAACTTAGCATCCTTACTATGCTGTGTCAAAACCTAGCATCCTTACTTTGCCATGTCAAAACCTAGCATCCTTACTATGCTGTGTCAAAACTTAGCATCCTTACTATGCTGTGTCAAAACCTAGCATCCTTACTTTGCCATGTCAAAACCTAGCACCCTTACTCATCATCATCATCATCATTCTCCTGCCCGTGATGGGCGTAGAGGAGAGATGAGAGACACTCTTGAAGCCAGCCGTCGCCAACCGGTCCTGTCCTCCGCCTGTCGCACCAGCGTGGGGCCATCCAACCTGGTCCATTCTTTGATGTTGTCCATCCAGCATTTGGCTTGTCGTCCCCTTCGTCTGCCGCCTCCCAGTGTACCCTGGAGGACCGTTTTGGGCAGTGAGTTGTGGCGTGTGACATGCCCGAACCACGACAGCTTCCTGTTCTTGACTGTTGCCAGGAGGGGTTCTTGTGGGCCTGCGAGTGTTGTTATTTGGCTCCACACAAAGTCGTTTGTCTTCCGATCTTGCCAAGAGATCCCGAGCAAGCGCCTGAAGCATTTAGTTTCAAACGTCTGGATTCTCTTGGTGGTCTCTGCTGTCATGGTCCAGCTCTCGCATCCATACAGCAGGATGGGGAGCACCAGGGACTTGTACAGCTTCATCTTCGATGGAAAGCCGATCTCTCTGCTCTTCCAGATCTTGTTTAGCTTTACCATTGCTGCTGTTGCGATCGCTAGTCTGGTCTTGATTTCTGTTGTAGAGCGACCGTCTTTGGTGAGAGTGGCGCCAAGGTATTTGAAAGCGTCCACTTCTTCAAGCTGTTGCCCGTTCATGTAGATTTCAGCATGGGTGTTGGTTGTGCTGTTGACCAGGACTTTGCTTTTTTCTGTGCTCACTTCCATTCCGTGTGCACCTGCACTTTCTTCCAGTCTCATGGTCAGGTCTTGTAGTTCTTCGTTGCTGCCTCCCATCAGGTCGATGTCATCTGCGAACCTCAGGTTGTTGATGGTTCTTCCTCCGATGGAGACAGTGGAGTGGAAGTCATGGAGGGCTTCACGCATGATGTTCTCCAGGAAGAGATTGAACAGCACGGGAGAGAGTAGGCAGCCTTGACGGACTCCAACTGTGGTCATGAAGTAGTCCCCTATCTGGTTGTTGAGGAGAACTGCGCTGCTGGCAGTGTTATACAGCGCCTGGATGGTTTGGACGAGACCTTCCTCTATGCCAAACTTTCTTAGCACCTGCCACAAACCCTTATGCCACACCCTGTCGAATGCTTTTTTAAAGTCTATAAAGTTGTGGAACAGGTCTCTCTGATGCTGCAGATGTTTCTCCATCATTATCCGGCAGGTGAAGATCTGTTCTACTGTGCTTCTGCCCGCCCTAAATCCAGCTTGTTCTTCCGCAAGGTGTTCTTCCGCTTCTTTCTTCAGTCGATTCAATATGACTCTGAGCATGATTTTGCTGGTGTGGCTAATGAGACTTATTGTTCTGTAGTTCTGGCGTTGGCGCATATTTCCCTTTTTGGGCAGGGGGGCACCCTTACTATGCTGTGTCAAAACCTAGCATCCTTACTTTGCTGTGTCAAAACCTAGCATCCTTACTTTGCCATGTCAAAACCTAGCATCCTTACTATGCTGTGTCAAAACCTAGCATCCTTACTTTGCCATGTCAAAACTTAGCATCCTTACTATGCTGTGTCAAAACCTAGCATCCTTACTTTGCCATGTCAAAACCTAGCATCCTTACTATGCTGTGTCAAAACTTAGCATCCTTACTATGCTGTGTCAAAACCTAGCATCCTTACTTTGCCATGTCAAAACCTAGCACCCTTACTATGCTGTGTCAAAACCTAGCATCCTTACTTTGCTGTGTCAAAACCTAGCATCCTTACTTTGCCATGTCAAAACCTAGCATCCTTACTATGCTGTGTCAAAACCTAGCATCCTTACTTTGCCATGTCAAAACCTAGCATCCTTACTTTGCCATGTCAAAACCTAGCATCCTTACTATGCTGTGTCAAAACCTAGCATCCTTACTATGCTGTGTCAAAACCTAGCATCCTTACTATGCTGTGTCAAAACCTAGCATCCTTACTTTGCTGTGTTAAAACCTAGCATCCTTACTTTGCTGTGTTAAAACCTAGCATCCTTACTATGCTGTGTCAAAACCTAGCATCCTTACTTTGCTGTGTTAAAACCTAGCATCCTTACTATGCTGTGTCAAAACCTAGCATCCTTATTTTGCCATTTCAGAACCTAGCATCCTTGCTTTGCCATTTCTAAACCTAGCATCCTTGCTTTGCCATTTCAATACCTAGCATCCCCATTTCGCCGTTTCAAAACCTTGCCAGCGCAAAGACTTAGTCAAGGAGCCTGTCAGGTAACCTGCTTGCAGAGGTTGGGTGGAGCGCATATGGAAGTGCTCGAGGTGACAAAACCGCAAACTCTTCTTATAAGAACAAACAGCATATAAACACAATAATGACCTTTCTCCATCTCGCTCACCCCCATCCGAACCCCACCCCTCCCACACCCATCCTCCCAGTTCTAAGGGTGCCCCTCCCTCCTCTTCCCTCACACGTACACAGCTCCACCCCCACCCGCCCACCCCCGTCCACCGATCCATCCGCTCCATTCCACTGACCTTCAGCTGGCAGAAGACGTCAAGCTGGAACATTCCATAAATAGCGTTTTGCTGATGTCACGGACCAGCCAGCAACAAAACCCGAACCGAACGGCAAGCAGTAGGATACCGCTGACCTAGTTTCTCTGCGCTTCGAGAGAGAGAGAGAGAGAGAGAGAGGCGGACTGACAGACAGACAGACAGACTGACAGAGACAGAGACAGAGAGACGGCTGAAAAATTGAGAGAGAGAAAGTAGAGCAGAGCAGAGAGAGAGAGAGAGAGAGACAGACAGACAGACAGACCACACAGACAGACAGACAGAGAGGA
>JAPXFY010000034.1:11412602-11420102 GCA_030674185.1 Monoplex corrugatus
GGCAAAATGCAAAAAAAAAAAAAAAAAAAAAATCAATTTAAAAGCTGAATATTTAAAAACCAAGCAGACGATGCACCTGTAAGTCAGGTAAACGAACACACTGTCGACATCTGAATGGAGCGAGCAAGTAGACAAACTAAAGAGAAAACAGTGTACCTACATAGCCGGATAAACAAACGCGTCTACAACGTCTAAATTAATCATGCAAGTAGACAAACGCATTAACTAGCGATGCACATAGAGAGTCAGGAAAAACAGACACACCTACGACATGTGAATCGAGCAAGCAAGCAAACAAACGCGTAAGCAAACAGTGCACATGGTCAGGTAAACAAACGAACACACCTACATACAGCAAGCAGGTAGGCCAACCAGCTAGTAAGGAATGTGCCGAATCAGACAAACAAACAAACGCACCTGTGAACTGCAAAGCAAATATGCGTTCGTATGTTTTCTTGAATACGTATGTTTGTTAGCGTGTTCGTTCGTGTGCGTACGTGTTTATGGGCACATAAGGTCTATTTGAGAGCACGTGTGCGTATGTGCGTGTTTGTGTGTGTGTGTGTTTGTGTGCGTGCGTGCGCGTGTGCGTGCGTGTGTGCGTGTGTATGTGTGTGTGTGTGTGTGTGTTTGTGTGTGTGTGTGTGTGTGTGTGTGTGTGTGTGTGTGTGTGTGTGTGTGTGTGTGTGTGTGTGTGTGTGGTGTGTGTGTGAATTTCCTAATTTTCCATATCAAACATCTTGTTCTTGTTCTTGTTCTGTTCTTTCTTGTTCTTCTTGTTCTTGTTCTTGTTCTTGTTCTTCTTGTTCTTCTTTTTGTTCTTCTTCTTGTTCTTCTTCTTGTTCTTCTTCTTGTTCTTCTTCTTGTTCTGCTTCTTGTTCTTGTTCTTGTTCTTCTTGTTCTTCTTGTTCTTGTTCTTGTTCTTTCTGTTCTTGTTCTTGTTCTTCTTCTTGTTCTTCTTCTTCTGCTTCTTGTTCTTGTTCTACTTCATCTTAATTTTTCTTCTTCTTCTTCTTGTTCTTGTTGTTGTTCTTCTTCTTGTTCTTCTTCTTCTTCTCCTCCTCCTCCTTCTTTTTCTTCGTCTTCGTCTTCGTCTTCATTTCGTTCTTGTTGTTCTTCTTCTTCCTTCTTTTCCTTCTTCTCCTCTCTGATGTCCGGGAAGGGTGGGTCATGGAGGCATCGCACCACAGAACTGTTCTTGTCCTTCCATACGGGTTTCAGCCTGGACAATGTCCACGTAGTCTTTGTTGCCCTCGACAGGATTTCTGGTTTTGGATCCCTCGTTTGTACGTTTTCGTTTTTTTTCTAATTTTATAAATTTGTCAATATAGACGGCTTGAATGACTTTTGTTTTGTTGTTGTTGTTTGTTTTCTCTCTCTGTCTCTGTCTCTCTGTCTGTCTCTGTCTCTCTCTCTTTTTCTCTCTGTCTGTCTGTCTCTGTCTCTCTCTGTCCCTTTCTCCCTTTCTCTGTCTGTCTCTGTCTGTCTGTCTGTCTCTTTCTCTGTCTGTCTGTCTGTCTCTGTCTCTGTCTTGTCTGTCTCTGTCTCTGTCTCTCTGTCTCTCTCTCTGTATCTCTCTCTCTGTCTCTGTCTATCTCTCTCTCTCTGTCTCTCTGTCTCTCTTTGTCTCTCTCTCTGTCTCTGTCTGTCTGTCTGTCTGTCTGTCTGTTCTGTCTGTCTCTCTCTCCTCTCTCTCTGTGCGTGCCCGCATGTACCTGTTCAGGCAGTTATATTTGTCTCCGTATCATGATCTATTTCTGTTTCTGTGGAATCCTCAAAGTTAATCAGGAATATCGTGTCACCAACAAAGATCCAGGGAGAAAATATTGAACGGACTTGCAGGGTGGCTGAGGACAGAGAGGGTGGAAGACGTGCTTGCGGCAACAAGGGATAGATGCATATGAAGGGCCATGATCGCCAACGCCATGCGGCAGGGCACTTGATGATGATGATGATCAAAGAAGTGAGCAGATACACGAGCTTATAAACGACATCGTGGAGGCAGTGAATCAGAGACACTGAAAAAGCTAAGGCGACGTCCTGTGGATGAACCAGACCACACGTCCACACACACAAACACTGAACCTCACGCGGACACCACCAGAAAAAAAAAGAGAGAGACAGAAAGAGATAGAGAGAGACAGAGACAGAGAGAGACAGAGACAGAGAGGAGAGAAAAGAGAGAGAGACAGAGAGAGAGAGAGAGAACAAGAGAGAGAGAAGAGGAGAAGAGAAGAGAGACAGAGAGAAGAGAAGAGAGAGAGAGAGAGAGAGAAGAGAGAGACAGAGACAGAGAGAGCAGAGAGAGAGAGAGAAGAGAGACAGAGAGAGAAGAGAGAGAGAGAGAGAGAGACAGAGAATGAGAGACAGAGAGAGAGAGAGAAGAGAGAGAGAGAGAGACGAGAGAGAAGAGAGAGAGAGACAGAAGGAAAGGGAGAGAGAGAGAGAACAGAGAGAGAGAGAGAGACAGAGAGAGAGAGAGAAAGAGAGAGAAGAGAGAGAGAGAAAGAAGAGGAGAGAGGAGAGAGAGACAGAGAGAGACATAAGAGAGACAAAAGAGAGAGAGAGAGACAGAGAGAGAGACTGAGAGACAGAGAGAGACACACACACAGAGACTGAGAGACAGAGAGAGAGAGAGAGACAGAGAGAGAGACAGAAAAGACAGAGAGAGAGACAGAGACAGAGACAGACGACAGAGAGACAGACGAGAGAGAGACAGACAGAGAAGAGACAGACAGAGACAGAGAGACAGCCAGGCCACTGGGCACATGGAGAAACACTACGGCGCTGTGGACATGAAGGCAGTTGGCAAGACCTGCAAAATGAAGTCAACCGGCTCGTTCAGAACAGTGATGGTTGGAGATGATTCGCGGGAACCTCAAGTTCCATGTGGTGTGAAGAGGCTTAACCTGTCACCTGTCACCTGTCGGAGTCATCACTTGTGATGGTCATCATCATCATCAAGTGCCTTGCCACATCGCGTTGGCGATCATGGCCCTCCATATGCATCTTTTCCTTGTTGCTGCAAGCACATCCTCCACCTTCTCTGTCTTCAGCCACTCTGCAAGTCCGTCCAATATTTTCCCCTGGGTCTACTTTGTGCTCTCTTTCTCTCCAGCTTTCCTGTTGTGACCAGGTGCTCCAATTCCCCTTTCCTCATAAGATGGCCTATATAAATGTTGCCTTTCTCTTCCTAATCTTCCTTATGAATGATCTTCTTGTGTGTGCCTCCATCAAGACTGTCTCGTTTGTTTTCTTTGCAGTCCATGGAATTCTCAACATTCTTCTGAGAAAACACATCTCGGCTGCCTCAATCTTGTTCTGGTTTTGCTTGTTGACTGTCCACGCCTCGCAACTGTATAACATTATCGGTTCTACATAACATTCAAGAACTCTGCTGAGAAAGCTGTCGCAATCGTTGTCTTGACTGTCTTTCTCCACCTCGTCCAATCCTGGCAGGTTCTCATTGGTTTGCTAGCAGACATCCTGGTTATCTTCACAGTGCTGTACATGTTTGACACTGTCCGTCTTCATCTCTGACGATTAACCCTTTGTCTCCCGCACCCTATCCACCCGCATCCTGCATTGTCAATTATGCTAGCAAAGCAAAAACTTAACCCTTCGACTCCCTCATCCTATCCATCAGCTTCCTGCAGGAAGCTGGTGGATAGGCTGAGGGAGTCGAAGGGTTAAGTTTTTGCGGTTGGTGCAACAGGGTGCTGGAGTCAAAGGGTTAAGTAAGTAATTCATCATCATCATCATCATCATCATCATCATCATCATCATCATCATCATCTCATCATCATCATATGTGCCCTGCGCTTGGTGTTGGCGATCATGGCCCTCCATACGAATCTATCCCTTGTCGCTGTAAGTACATCTCCCACCCTCTCTGTCCTCAGCCACCCTGAAAGTCCGTCCAATATTTTCTCCCTGGGTCCAATATGGACATTCATCATCATCATCAAGTGCCCTGCCGCATGGCCGTTGGCGATCATGACCCTCCATACGAATCTATCCCTTGTCGCCGCAAGCACACCTTTCCACCCTCTCTGTCCTCAGCCACCCTGCAAGTCCGTCCAGTATTTTCTCCCTGGGTCTACTTGGTGCTCTCTTTATATAATAATTGCCATATCGCCACGCCAGCGCAGCACATGATGATTGATGATGATATGATGTGATTATGATGATGATATGAGTTCATTTGAATCACTGCAATATGTATAATGTGTTTTTTAATCCTGATATGATGATGATATGGTGCTGCTGCTGTGATGTCATTGAACTCTGATATATATGTTTGGTCCTTAAAGTATGCCTATATTTGTATAGATTTTTTTAAATCCCCTGTGCGATAAATTGGACGGAAGTGGTCAACGCCGAGGGTATGTCCTTAATTTATGAGCACGAATACATTGATATGTTGCTAAATATTTTTGTCCTTGTTGAAGTTTTTATGTTTTCAAGCGGTTATAGCCCTGATATGGCTCTACGCAGTTGGCTGGTCGTTAAACAATTACAATAACAATAACAATAACAATAACCAATAACAATTACAATAACTATAACGCTCTGCGCATTACACAGAAGCAGACATTTCAGTGGAGCACGAAGAACTCAAGCTGTTAGGTGAGCTGACCACACTCCATGTTGTTGCACAGTCTACATCTCCGGTGGGCATGTACTTTGGGTGTTTTCGTGTTTCCATAAACCACCCACTGACATGACTAACAGATCTTTAACGTGCATTTTTGCACGAAGAAGGTGGGAGGGGAATTAGGCAATGGCGGGTCTGCACACTTGTTGACCTGGGTGATGAGAAAAATCTCCATCTTTTGCTCTACCACCAGATGTGGATTCTAAAAAGAATGTTGAGAGTTCCATGGACAGCAAAGAAAACAAACGAGACAGTCTCGATGGAGGCAGACACAAAAAGATCATTCATAAGGAAGATTAGGAAAAGACAGGCAACATTTATAGGCCATTTTATGAGGAATGGGGAATTTGGAGCACCTGGTCACAACAGGAAAGCTGGAGGGAAAGAGGGCACCAGGTAGACCCAGGCTTGGACGGACTTGCAGATTGGCTGAGGACAGAGAGGGTGGAAGATGAGCTTGCGGCACAAGGGATAGATGCATGTGGAGGGCCATGATCGCCAACGCCGTGCGGCAGGGCACATGATGATGATGACCAGGTGGAGATGTCAAGGTGGATCGAACCCAGGACCTATCGATTGGAAATACGATGTTTACCTACTTGGCTACCCTGCCATTAGTTTCCAACGTGTGTCAGTCTGTATGAACTAATAAGGAGGTGTACAGAATAAGCGCTGTATTATTTCGTACTAATGAAATAACATCGGCTGATGTCTTGTATGGAGAGACAATCATAAGGTGGGAGAGGGAGGGAGAGAGGGAGAGGGAGGGTAGAGATAGATAGATAGATAGTATAAGAGAGAGAGAGAATCACGAAAGAGAGTCACGAGAGAGAGAATCACGAGAGAGAGAGGAGAGAGAGAGAGAATCACGAGAGAGAGAGAAAGTGAGGAGAGTAGAGAGAGAGAGAGAAAGAAATCACGAGAGAGAGAGAGAGTGAGAGAGAGAGAGAGAGAGAATACGAGAGAGAGAGAGAGAGTGAGAGAGATGCAGAAGAGAGACGAGAGAGAGAGAGAGAGAGAGAGAGAGAGAGAAGAGAGATCACGAAGAGAGAGAGAGAGAGCGAGAGAGAGAGAGAGAATCACGAAGAGAGAGAGAGAGAGAGCGAAAGAGAGAGAGAGGATCACGAGAGAGAGAGAGAGAGAGAGAGAGAGAGAGAGAGAGAGAGCTCCCTTTCATATGTGAGTGCGTGGGTGGGTCTGTGTGGCACAAGCACTAAGTGTGTAGTGGCAAGCCGTATAGTGGAAGTAGCGATCGTGGCTGTTGTGTTCCGTGAGGGGTTTGGAGAGAGACAAGTCTTTCTCGCCGCCCCGAACCAACGGACGGACGACGAACCCCAACGCACCCGCTCACACTGTCAAAAAAGAAATGCTCACCACCATCCTACAACAACAGCAACAACAACACAACAACCGCCACAACATCATCAACAGCAGCAACAACGACAACATCATCAACAGCCACAGCAGCAGCAACTGCAACAACTTCCACGACGACTTCGACAGCCGGTGGTGGTGGTAGTGGTGGTGGTGGTGGTAGTTGTGAAAGCGGTGGTGTCGGCCGTTGGTGGTGGTGAGAGCTGCTTGCTGTTGCGACGGCGTCGGCGGCGTCGGAGTAAAGTCCGACCCCCTCTCTCTCCCCACCCCACCCCTCCAAGATCCAACTCTCAGCGTCTTGGTGGAGTTTGAGCTGAGTGAGGGAGTTTCGCTTGCTGAGTCTGCGGGCGGCCGGCCCGCTTTGCGGTGAAGGCGAAAAGAGATGAATGAAGCCGAGCTCGACGGAAAGAAGACCAAACTTACTCCGAGTTGTATGTATACGATGTGTGAGTGTGTGTGGTTGAGGTGTGTGTAAGGCATTTTTACCCGTCCTGCCTTACTGGTCGCTTCTGAATCGGTTTTGGTGCTGGCGATTCCTCGCTTGTCGTGTGTGTGTGTGTTTGTGTGAATGTGTTTATTACACATACGCGTTTGTGTGTGCGCGCGTTCGTTACGATGGAGATGCAGGATTATTATTCTTCAGGCGTTCTGTGTGTTTGTGTGTGGGCGTGAAGATTGAGGGACGTACACACGGACTGTCGTTCCTGGTGCAACAACACCCTCAGGATGAATCGTCCGGATAAGAAAGTTCGCTTCCAGCTGGATTCAGCGGGTCTTCGAACAGGTGGGTTGGTTGGTTTTGACTTTGAGAGAGAGAGATAGTGAGAGAGAGAGAGAGAGAGTGAGAGTGAGAGAGAGAGTGAGAGAGAGATAGTGAGAGAGAGTGAGTGAGAGAGAGAGAGTGAGAGAGAGAGAGTGAGTGAGAGAGAGAGAGACAGAGAGAGTGAGAGAGAGAGAGTGAGAGAGAGAGAGAGAGAGAGAGGGAGAGAGTATTGTGTGTGTGTGTGTGTGCGCGCGCGCATGTGTGAGCGCGTGTGTGTGTGTTCGTTCATCTGTTTGTTCGTTCTTTCACTTAGTTCTTTTCACTGTGATATGTGTGTCTGTCTGTGTGTGCGTGCCAGTGCGTCTGTTTGTGTGTACGTGCACGCACATACCAACATAATGCAAAAGGCGCCATCATCGCCATCTGTCTTGCCGCATGGCGTTGGCGATCATGGCACTCCATAGGAATTTATCTTTTGTCACTGCAAGTACATCTACACTTTCTGCCCCCACTCACTCTGCAAAACTTACATTTTCTCCCTGGGTTTATCTGGTGCTGTTTTCCCTCTAGCTTTCCTGTTGTGACTAGGTGTTCAAATTTCTCTGTAAATGTTGCTTATCTTTTCCTTATCTTCTGCATTAATTTGTGTGTGTGTGTGTGTGTGTGTGTGTGTGTGTGTGTGTGTGTGTGTGTGTGTGTGTGTGTG
>JAPXFY010000034.1:11447602-11455102 GCA_030674185.1 Monoplex corrugatus
GTACCGAGAGACATTCACTCAGGCTGCACAGTTTACTGAGCCAATCAAATGCTGAGTTGGCTTAAAATGGCGACACACATGACTGTGGCGTTTTACGTGTATCTATGGCGTTCTAGTGGTCGTACAGTGAGAGAAAATGTCCAATCTCTGTAAAAAATAAATAAAATAAAATAAAAAATAAATAATTTTAAAAAAGAGAGAATTTTCTAATTTGTGAACGGAAGATGATTTATCCGCATCGGGCTTTCGGCTTGGCCCGTTATGAATGAGGTTTTAACACAATATGCATTCAGCGCTTCTTTATTTAAGCGCTTCATCGTGTGCCTTGCCGCATGGTGTTGGCGATCATGGCCCTCCCTATGAATCGATGCGAGCATGACCCTCTATCCTATGTCCCTGCAAGTACGTCTCTCACCCTCTCTGTCTTCATCCATAATTCAATCTGTCCATTATTTTTCCCTGGGTCTTCCTGGTGCTCTTTTCCCCTCTAGCTTTCCTGTTGTGACTAGGTGCTCAAATTTCTTTCCTAATAAAATGGCGTTGCTTGTCTTTTCCTAATGTTAGATATGTTCGTATGCACAGACATTTGCCAACAGTGGCTCATCAGCAGAACTAAGTGAGCGCTATGCTCATAATTCAAGAATTGAGTGTTCAAGTTCAACCTCTTGGGTGGGTCACATTGTTTTTAGGCCTTGTTAGCTGATACCAAAGAAATAAGAGGGAAGCAGGGAGAATTTTTATGATATTAACCAAAGAACATAGCTCTTGAGAGTCACGTAGGAATTATCTCCCATGTTGTAGAACTTCTCAAATCTAACACAGTTTGCACTACCCATTCAGCTAGCACAGAAGCAGCTACAAAGCACAAAAACCGTTTTTGTGCTTTGTAGCTGTTTTATGCTAGCTGAATGGGTAGCGCAAACTGTGTCAGATTTGAGAAGTTCTACAACGTTGGAGATAATTCCTTGTTAGCTGAGTTATTTATAGTGCCATGCTGATAACACATGGGTTGAGGGTTCGATCCTCAGAGAGATCACATGTTGACTCGTGCTGGGCTTATGTTGGTTCCTTTAATTTGATAGATCTGATATCTGGAGTTCAATCCCTGCCTGCAAAATTATAAACTGGCCTATTTCCTGCCCAGCTTAATGTTTCCATCATTCTGGTGGTGTCAACTAAGTGTTTCATAGGTCCATTGGCCTGTTGGCTGCCCATCTTAACGTTTCCGTCATTCTGGTGGTGTCAGCTTAGTGTTTCATAGGTCCACTGGCCTGTTCGCTGCTCATCTTAACGTTTCCATCATTCTGGTGGTGTCAGCTAAGTGTTTCATAGATCCACTGGCCTGTTCGCTGCCCATCTTAATGTTTCCATCATTCTGGTGGTGTCAGCTTAGTGTTTCATAGATCCACTGGCCTGTTCGCTGCCCAGATTAATGTTTCCATCATTCTGGTGGTGTCAGCTTAGTGTTTCATAGATCCACTGGCCTGTTCGCTGCCCAGATTAATGTTTCCATCATTCTGGTGGTGTCAGCTTAGTGTTTCATAGATCCACTGGCCTGTTCGCTGCCCATCTTAATGTTTCCATCATTCTGGTGGTGTCAGCTTAGTGTTTCATAGATCCACTGGCCTGTTCGCTGCCCAGATTAACATTTCCATCATTCTGGTGGTGTCAGCTTAGTGTTTCATAGATCCACTGGCCTGTTCGCTGCCCAGATTAACGTTTCCATCATTCTGGTGGTGTCAGCTTAGTGTTTCATAGATCCACTGGCCTGTTCGCTGCCCAGATTAACGTTTCCATCATTCTGGTGGTGTCAGCTTAGTGTTTCATAGATCCACTGGCCTGCTCGCTGCCCAGATTAACGTTTCCATCATTCTGGTGGTGTCAGCTAAGTGTTTCATAGATCCACTGGCCTGTTCGCTGCCCAGATTAACGTTTCCATCATTCTGGTGGTGTCAGCTAAGTGTTTCATAGATCCACTGGCCTGTTCGCTGCCCAGATTAACGTTTCCATCATTCTGGTGGTGTCAGCTTAGTGTTTCATAGATCCACTGGCCTATTTGCTGCCCAGATTAACGTTTCCATCATTCTGGTGGTGTCAGCTAAGTGTTTCATAGATCCACTGGCCTGTTCGCTGCCCAGATTAACGTTTCCATCATTCTGGTGGTGTCAGCTTTGTGTTTCATAGCTCCACTGGCCTGTTTGCAGCCCAGATTAACGTTTCCATCATTCTGGTGGTGTCAGCTTAGTGTTTCATAGATCCACTGGCCTATTTGCTGCCCAGATTAACGTTTCCATCATTCTGGTGGTGTCAGCTTAGTGTTTCATAGATCCACTGGCCTGTTCGCTGCCCATCTTAACGTTTCCATCATTCTGGTGGTGTCAGCTAAGTGTTTCATAGATCCACTGGCCTGTTCGCTGCCCAGATTAACATTTCCATCATTCTGGTGGTGTCAGCTTAGTGTTTCATAGATCCACTGGCCTATTTGCTGCCCAGATTAACGTTTCCATCATTCTGGTGGTGTCAGCTTAGTGTTTCATAGATCCACTGGCCTGTTCGCTGCCCATCTTAACGTTTCCATCATTCTGGTGGTGTCAGCTTAGTGTTTCATAGATCCACTGGCCTATTTGCTGCCCAGATTAACGTTTCCATCATTCTGGTGCTGTCAGCTTAGTGTTTCATAGATCCACTGGCCTATTTGCTGCCCAGATTAATGTTTCCATCATTCTGGTGGTGTCAGCTAAGTGTTTCATAGATCCACTGGCCTATTTGCGCCCAGATTAATGTTTCCATCATTCTGGTGGTGTCAGCTAAGTGTTTCATAGATCCACTGGCCTATTTGCTGCCCAGATTAACGTTTCCATCATTCTGGTGGTGTCAGCTAAGTGTTTCATAGATCCCTGGCCTGTTCACTGCCCATCTTAAAGTTTCCATCATTCTGGTGGTGTCAGCTAAGTGTTTCATAGATCCACTGGCCTGTTCACTGCCCATCTTAACGTTTCCATCATTCTGGTGGTGTCAGCCAAGTGTTTCATAGATCCACTGGCCTGTTTGCTGCCCATCGTAACGTTTCCATCATTCTGGTGGTGTCAGCTAAGTGTTTCATAGATCCACTGGCCTGTTTGCTGCCCAGATTAACGTTTCCATCATTCTGGTGGTGTCAGCTAAGTGTTTCATAGATCCACTGGCCTATTTGCTGCCCATCTTAACGTTTCCATCATTCTGGTGGTGTCAGCTTAGTGTTTCATAGATCCACTGGCCTATTTGCTGCCCATCTTAACGTTTCCATCATTCTGGTGGTGTCAGCTTAGTGTTTCATAGATCCACTGGCTTATTTGCTGCCCATCTTAACGTTTCCATCATTCTGGTGGTGTCAGCTAAGTGTTTCATAGATCCACTGGCCTGTTCGCTGCCCATCTTAACGTTTCCATCATTCTGGTGGTGTCAGCTAAGTGTTTCATAGATCCACTGGCCTGTTCACTGCCCATCTTAACGTTTCCATCATTCTGGTGGTGTCAGCTAAGTGTTTCATAGATCCACTGGCCTGTTCACTGCCCATCTGAACGTTTCCATCATTCTGGTGGTGTCAGCTAAGTGTTTCATAGATCCACTGGCCTGTTCACTGCCCATCTTAACGTTTCCATCATTCTGGTGGTGTCAGCTAAGTGTTTCATAGATCCACTGGCCTGTTCGCTGCCCATCTTAACGTTTCCATCATTCTGGTGGTGTCAGCTAAGTGTTTCATAGATCCACTGGCCTGTTCACTGCCCATCTGTAACGTTTCCATCATTCTGGTGGTGTCAGCTTAGTGTTTCATAGATCCACTGGCCTGTTCGCTGCCCATCTTAACGTTTCCATCATTCTGGTGGTGTCAGCTAAGTGTTTCATTGATCCACTGGCCTGTTCGCTGCCCATTTTAACGTTTCCATCATTCTGGTGGTGTCAGCTAATTGTTTCATAGATCCACTGGCCTGTTCGCTGCCCATCTTAACGTTTCCATCATTCTGGTGGTGTCAGCTAGTGTTTCATAGATCCACTGGCCTGTTCGCTGCCCATCTTAACGTTTCCATCATTCTGGTGGTGTCAGCTTAGTGTTTCATAGATCCACTGGCCTGTTCGCTGCCCAGATTAACGTTTCCATCATTCTGGTGGTGTCAGCTTAGTGTTTCATAGATCCACTGGCCTGTTCGCTGCCCATCTTAACGTTTCCATCATTCTGGTGGTGGTCAGCTAAGTGTGTCATAGATCCACTGGCCTGTTCACTGCCCATCTTAACGTTTCCATCATTCTGGTGGTGTCAGCTTAGTGTGTCATAGATCCACTGGCCTGTTCACTGCCCATCTAACGTTTCCATCATTCTGGTGGTGTCAGCTTAGTGTGTCATAGATCCACTGGCCTGTTCACTGCCCATCTTAACGTTTCCATCATTCTGGTGGTGTCAGCTAGTGTGTCATAGATCCACTGGCCTGTTCACTGCCCATCTTAACGTTTCCATCATTCTGGTGGTGTCAGCTTAGTGTGTCATAGATCCACTGGCCTGTTCACTGCCCATCTGAACGTTTCCATCATTCTGGTGGTGTCAGCTTAGTGTGTCATAGATCCACTGGCCTGTTCACTGCCCATCTGAACGTTTCCATCATTCTGGTGCTGTCAGCTTAGTGTGTCATAGATCCACTGGCCTGTTCACTGCCCATCTTAACGTTTCCATCATTCTGGTGGTGTCAGCTAAGTGGTGTCATAGATCCACTGACCTGTTCACTGCCCATCTGAACGTTTCCATCATTCTGGTGCTGTCAGCTTAGTGTGTCATAGATCCACTGGCCTGTTCACTGCCCATCTAACGTTTCCATCATTCTGGTGGTGTCAGCTTAGTGTGTCATAGATCCACTGGCCTGTTCACTGCCCATCTTAACGTTTCCATCATTCTGGTGCTGTCAGCTAAGTGGTGTCAGCTAAGTGGTGTCAGCTAAGTGGTGTCAGCTAAGTGGTGTCATAGATCTTTTTCCCGTTTTCTCATGTCAAGACCTTGTCAGCGCTCAGGGTTTTATATACAGACTCAAGTAGTCTTCCAGATAATTGCTGGCAGATTTGGGTGAAACGCATATGGAATTGTCCGAGTGCAAAACTGGGAGAAGGAAGACAGGACGGGAATAGGGCGTGTGACCTTGACCCAAGCTGTCATCCTCCCTCTATGTCTCTGTCTCTATGTCTCTGTCTCTTTGTCTCTGTTTCTGTCTGGACAAACTACAAACTAAACTAATGCAGATCACATGAATAATTCTTAGATTGTGTCACGAAGTTGCTGTATGTCTTAATTTTATAACTTTTATGAAAGGAGAAAGACACATCACGTACAACATCAGCAGAAGTTGAAGACATCAGTAAAACGAAATTTGGAATCAAAACGATTGCCAGCGTCCATGCAACTTAAAGTCAGAAACATATGAACATGGATTCAGAACGCCTGTTTGATAAACAAAATAAGATAGACGCAAATTTTTGGCCAGTGGCCTTTGCTAGTGACTGACTAATGTTGTGTGTGTGTGTGTGTGTGTGTGTGGTGTGGTGTGTTGTGTTGTGTGGTGTGCGTGTGTGTGTGTGTGTGTCTGTGGTGTGTGTGTGTGTATGTGTGTGTTGTGTGTCTATGTGTTGTGTGTGTTGTTGTGTGTGTGTTGTGTGTGTGTGTGTGTGTGTGTGTTGTGTGTCTGTGTGTGTGTGTGTGTGTGTGTGTGTGTTGTGTGTGTGTGTGTTGTGTGTGTGTGTCTGTGTTGTGTGTGTGTGTGTGTGTGTTGTGTGTGTGTGTGTGTGTGTTGCGTTTGTGTGTGTATGTGTGTGGTGTGTGTGTGTGTTGTGTTGCTGTGTGTGTGTGTAGTGTGTGTGTGTGTGTTGTGTGTGTGTGTTCGTTTGTGTGTATGTGTGTTGTGTGTGTGTGTGTGTGTTCGTTTGTGTGTATGTGTGTGTGTGTGTGTGTATGTTCGTTTGTGTGTATGTGTGTGTGTGTGTGTGTTGTTCGTTTGTGTGTATGTGTGTGTGTGTGTGTGTGTTGTGTGTTGTGTGTGTGTTGTGTGTGTCTGTGTGTCTGTGTGGTGTGTGTGTTGTGTGTGTGTGTGTGTGTTGTGTGTGTGTGTTGTGTTGTGTGTGTTGTGTGTGTGTTGTGGTGTGTCTCTATGTGTGTGTGTGTGTATGTTCGTTGTGTGTGTATGTGTGTGTGTGTGTGTGTGTGGTGTCTGTGTGTGTGTGTGTGTGTGTGTGTGTGTGTGTGTGTGTCTGTGTGTGTGTGTGTCTTTGTGTGTGTGTGTCTGTGTGTGTGTGTGTGTGTGTGTGTGTGTCTGTGTGTGTGTCTGTGTGTGTCTGTGTGTCTGTGTGTGCTGTGTGAGACAGAGACAAAGACAGAGACAGACACAGAGACAGAGAGAGCTAGAGGGAGGATGACGTCTTGGGTCAGAGGTCACACATCATCATCATCATTATCATTATTATCATTATCAGTGTAGTAGTTGTTGTTGTTGTTGTTGTTGTTATTATTGTTATTATTATTATTATTACTATTACTATTATCATCATTATAAGTGTAGTTGTTGTTGTTGTTGTTTTCATCTTGAGAAACTGACATTGAAACTGTCAAGTGTGCACTAAAGACAACAAAGAAATATTCACAAGATTTACAACCAAAACAACGAGAGGTGGCTAACTTCCCTAAAGTGTGGTTGAGATGGAGACGACTTTCCTGATGTCTTGGTGGAATTGGGTAAGTGACTGTAAACTTCAGCAGCTGAACAAAACCTCAGTGTTTGTTCTAAATCTTGTGAACTGGTAACCTTATTATCTTCTGTGGATACTTGACCAAGGCCTATCTATCTATCTGTCTGTCTGTCTGCTTGTCTCTTTATCTATCAATCTATCTATCTATCTATCTATCTATCTATCTATCAGTCTCTCTGTCTGTCTATCTGTTTGTCTGTCTGTCTGTCTGTCTCATCTTTACTCCCATCATCATTCACAGACCTTTTTTCTTTCTTTCTCTTTTGAGCACTACTTCGACACCATACACGTGCATATAACCACCATCCGTGGCTGAGAGAGAAAAACGCGGACGTACGCGCCAGGCAAGCGAGCAAGCAAGCAAGCGAGCAAGCAGGCGAGCCGACAAACGTTTGAGTGACGTGGGAAATCAATATCAGTCATATGCACTGGCGGTTTTTGTTGTTGTTGTTTCTTTACATTTGTTTGCTTTCAGATGAACGTAAAAGAATTGATCACACGCTCTGTGGCAGTCTCCTTTGAACGGAGACGGTCAAGGTCGTGTGATTGCGTGCTTGGGTATTGTTATGCACGGGTTAATGTTGTGGTTATTATTATTATTATGAATGTTATTATCATCATCGTCGTCGTCGTCGTCAACATCACCATCATTATCATCATTGTAGTCGTCGTCGTCGTCGTCATCATCATCATCATCATTATAGTAATTAGGATTATCATTATTACAGTCCTTCCTATTGT
>JAPXFY010000034.1:11482602-11490102 GCA_030674185.1 Monoplex corrugatus
TTAACCAGAATTGAATACATCGTACAACTGAACGAACAAATAATGGGTATCTGTTCGTTTCTCCATATACCAAATCATTAGATGTGCGCTTATCCAGTCCTAAAAATCCTTTCAAAGCAAATAAGTGTACAGCTTCACAATGCATAACTGCCTTATCTAATCCCCAAATTTCTGCTCCATACAGCAAAATTGGCTGTATTTGTGAATCAAATATTTTGACAAGTAAATCAAATGAATTATTATTTAACATATTCAATCTTTTCATCACACATAGCAATGCATTTTTTGCCCTGCTAGCAATATCTTTACAAGCCAGAGTAAAACTCAAACGTGTAGAAAAATAAATTCCCAGGTATTTATATGCATTTACAACAGGCATAATTGTATCATTGTACACCCATCTCTCTCTAGCAGCTAAGTGTCCTCCTTTTCTAAATACGACAACGTTACTTTTGTTCAAATTTACTTTAAGATGCAAAGAAGTTGCTGCTCTGTAAAGAGAAGTTAACTGCCTCTGTAAACCTACAACCGTTTCAGATAACAACAGCACATCATCTGCAAACAAAAGAATAAACAATTCTGATAAATCTTGTGGAAATTTGGCCCCATGACGCCCATTGCTGATAACCTCCAGAGCAAGCTCGTTAATAAACATAGAAAATAACACAGGGCTACAAACATCTCCTTGTTTAACTCCAGTTGTACACTTAATATAATCTGTAAAATGAAGCCCACAGCGGATTCGACAATTAACTTTTTGATACATTGCCTTTATACATTGAAACAATTTACCATTTACACCGTTCTTCAACAAAATTGGCCAAAGTAAATTTCTATCAATAGAATCAAATGCTTTTTCAAAATCAATAAAAGCAACATACAGTTTTCTATTACAAGAAAACTGTTTCTGAATAAATGAGAGGAGAGTAAACATATGATCTATTGTAGAATATCCCTTCTTAAAGCCAGCTTGGTGATCTCCTGTAATATCATTAATTGTAACCCATTCCTGTAACCTCTTATTGATAATGGTGCTATATAATTTACTGCTTATATTACAGAGAGAAATTCCTCTGTAATTATTTGGATTACTGGCGTCCCCTTTCTTAAATAATGGTAAAATTATTGATTCTGACCAACTTTCTGGAAATATGCCATCATCAAAAAGTTTATTGAATAGTTTCAGGAAAAACTGAATTGTATCTTCTGTTCCATTTTTAAAGAATTCACCAATAATAAGATCAGGACCTGCAGCCTTATCATTCTTTAGTTTACGCATGGCGGACACAACTTCATCCACTGAAATAGGACGATTAAGATGGTCATCTGTTTCCTCGTTGACTTGCATAGTATACTCAACCTCTTGCACAACATCTTTATCTAACAGAGAACGAAAATGTTCAAACCACGTGTTAACAGTAATGCAACGTTTTGAGTGACTTCTTTTAAATGATGCCTTTTTAACGGATTTCCAAAATGCCTGTTGGTCATTCAATGTGGACACCAAGCTGTTCAATAATGCTAGATTAAAGAATCTTCTCTTTCTTTTCAGAAGATTTTTATATTCTCTTCTAGCAATAGTATACATACATCTGACCTCATCGCTTAAAGTTTTTCTAAATCTTTTTAACAATCTTCGGACATTCCGTTTGGCTGTTAAACATTCAAAGTCGAACCAATCACTATTTGTGTTTGTCTTGTTACTATGCAAGTATCTTTTCATATTTTCAGCATTATCTTTAATACAGTCATTGAACACGTTCAAAGCATCATCTACATCTACATCAATCAAATTCATAGCAGATTGAAATTTCAAACGCGTTTCCTCTTTCTGTAAATTTGATCTATAAAATGACCATTTTCATCACTCCACACAAATTTTTCAGTCACTGTGTCACTGTCACAAACATCCGTTCCAAATGTATTTTCATTTGGGAAAGTAATATGTAACTGAACAGGAAAATGGTCCGAATCAATGCGATCAGATATATATAAGGTACAATCATTACAAACAGAAGAAAAAAGATCTTTAGAAATAAGAAAATAATCGTTCACGCTGCACCCATTCTCAGATATGTAAGTATAGCGACCCTGATGGTCGCCATTACAAACTCCATTCAAAATATACAAACCAAATGCAGCACACAAATTCAACAACATTTTACCGTAATTATTTAAAACTGAATCTTCAGATCTGCGATCTGTACATGACGGTTGACTATTCGTCAACGAGTCAATACCAAAACAGTCGTAAATTTCTGGAGAAAAATTTGACGTTCTGCTGTTCAGATCTCCACAAAGTAATATTTCCGCATCACCTAACGACAGCAAACAATCAACGAGACATTCTTCCAAAACAGAGATTCCGTTATCAATATCGAAATATGTATAGTAAGGTGAACCTTCTGGCTGAACATAAGCACAAATAAACAAAACATTTTTTGAAGTACCAAACATATGTTTATCGATAACAAATGCACATATATTAGTTTGTTTAATATCAATCCATGTTATGAAAGGAACCAACTGGTTTTTTACCAAACAAACCAATCCCCCAGATCGTCTCCCTTGGGACGAAAGCTTTACCGCTGGTTTGCAAAATACAGTATAGCCAACAAAAACATCTGTGTGACACTTTTCCAAAAATGTTTCTCCAAAGCATATGAAATCAAACTCACACACATACGAAACAAAATCTTTTTCAGTAACTTTGGAAAATAAACCGTTAACGTTCCATGAGAGAAAAGAGATCGTTTTACTCAAGCACGGGTACACATCTGAGTCCTTATTATGCACATGGTTATTATCATACATATGAAAACTTTCAGTTATTTTCGATTTTGATTCTACATCCGACTTATATCTGTCGCGTACATCATTCAAAGAACACGTCTGCCAACCATGAAGGTCGGGAGTAACGCTTTCAATCAACTCTTCTCCACGTGAATTAAGCCCTTCACATGAGAGACAGTCGCCAATAGGCCTATGTCCGTCGTGCGTGGAGATGTGCACCGGTGTTAGTTTTTGTTCGTTCCCTTTGGAAAAGGACGCATACATTTTATCATGAACGGGCCGGCCAATGACCTATCTTAGTTCCACTAATTGTTCTGTGGCATTAAGCCCGAACTTTTTCCCGTCGATAACGAGATGGTCAAAAACCATTGCCACTCTCTTTCCCTCAGACCTGGCCTTTTTCAAATGTGGGGTCAATTTGCGCCTTAATTCACGCACCTTGCTGGAGAAATCTTCTCCGACAAAAATCTGACTCCCCTTCAACTTCATTTTGGCTTTAAGGATACGGATCTTGTCCTTATAAAAGGTGCATCGTGCAATGATAGGAGAGTCACGTTTTGCACTTAACCTGTGAACTCTATCAAAAGCCACCTCCCCTTCCACACCCATCTTTTCTGAAACAAGATCTTGCACTAATTTTTCACAGTCTTCATTTGTCTCCTTATCCTTTCGTTCCATTCCATAAAAAATGACATTCTGTCGTTTTGAACGTCCTTCTAAATCATCAGATTTTCTCTCAAGATTGTTTACTTTGTCCATGAGCTCCGAGTTAGCTTTTTCAAGTTCTGCATTCTTGTTACGCAAGTCTTGTGTCTCTTCTCTAAGTTTTTTAACTTCCTCCTGTAATGAATTAAATTTGTCATTCAGGGCTTTCATCTCGTCTTTTACATCATCTAACTTACAGTCCATGGTCTTATCATGTTTTTGCATTTCTTGGAGCATGGCGATGACGTCGGCGGTCGTTGGTTCCCTGTTGGGAGAAGATGCATGTGTCCCAAAAGTAGAAGATGCAGAGGCAGCAGGACTTGCGCTGGAACTCAGTAGTGTCTGCCTTGTGCTGCCTGTCTTGCCAGCAGATCGTGGTCCGGGGTTCATCTCGATGTCTCCACAGCGTTGCAATAAATGTCCGTAGTAAAAAAAGGTGAGGATCAACCCTACCACAACACCGGCTTGCACATTGCACATTTTCAATGTCCGTACAAACAGAGCATTTCTCTTCAAAACTCTTCGATGCATAAAAGCAATGTACACGGACTGAAAAGTACCACAAACGGAGCGGAAGCACAACGCCACCTCTGGCATACTGCAGCCTACCTGGAATTTTTGCACAAGTAAGGGCTCTGGAACCAGGAGTAAGCGTTTTAAGTCAGACGGCTCGTCACACGTTGTCAACACTTCAATGCCGGAAGTAGCCCCCCCGAGAAAGATAGAGAGAGACAGAGAGAGACAGAGACACAGAGACAGACAGAGAGAGACAGACAAACAGACAGACAGACAGAGAGAGATAGAGAGAGATAGAGACAGACAGACAGACAGACAGAGACAGACAGACAGAGACAGACAGAGAAAAAGAGAAAAAGAGAAAGAGAGACAGACAGACATACAGAAATAGAGAGAGAGACAGAGAGAGACAGAGACAGACAGACAGACATACAGACAGAGAGAGAGAGAGACAGGCAGAGAGAGAGACAGACAGACAGACAGAGAGCACAAAGAGAGAGCAGAGAGAGAGAGACAGACAGACAGACAGACAGACAAACGACAGACAGGCAGACAGACAAATACAAAAAGAGAGAGAAAGATAGACAGAGAAAGAAAGACAGAGACAAAGACAGAGAAAGAGACAGACAGAGAAGAGGGGCTGGGAAGGACAGATCATGAGTGTGTGTGTGTGCATGCCTCTATGTATGTACGTGTGTACGTACGAGATATGCATGTATGCGTTTGTCTGTAGACAAAATACGTCAGCAAACAATTCTCGGCTGTGTGTGTATAAATCATTCCTTTCCAAATTGTGGACCACATTTTTCGGCCCCATCTGACCCTTACCTTGAGTCGGGCGAGTGACGGGCTCACTGTACTTTGGAAAGACTGTGACTACACACTGTGGATGGGTTATTGAGGGCGTTACTCAAATCACATGGCCAACACCGCAGGTATCTTGTCTCTCAGGGCCTGGTTAAAGGTAAGCTGTTATGATAGCAAGTGTAGAGTAAAGCCTTGTCACGAAGACTCAATCCAGAATGGAACTCCGTAGCATCATGATTATCATCCCTATTGTCATCATCATCATCATCACACTAAAAAAAAAATTATGTCCCAGATTTTATGGCCATAAAGTTGGCATAAAAATGGAACAAACAAACAAAAATCAGAATGCGGTGGGAAGCCTTGGAACATGAATGATATATGTCAGTGAACACGACCCATAACTGGGGTAGCTTCAACATAAAATTGTAAAACAAATAACAACAATCTTCTCCCCTCAAAAAAGAAAAGAAAAGAAAAAAAGGGGTGGGTGGGGTGGGGGGAACGGGAAAGTGGGGAAAAAAGAAAGAAAGAAAGAAGATGAAGAAGAAGAAAAGGGAGAGAAAGAAGAAAAGAAAAGAATGAAAACGGAGCAAGAATTTCTGAGTTACACTTTAAGGGGTTTCTTTTCTAAAACCAAATCTGATTCATTTCTCGGCATGTTAAGGAGTTGTTGTTGTCCATTTTTACTGTTTTTTTTTTTTTCTTGTTTTTATTTTTTTTAATAGATCCACTAGTTTTTATGCCAGTATTACGTTAACGTTATGTGATCAAAAATGAAAAGTGAAAATGAAATGCCCGTCAATGTTCATGCGTCTGGTATGTACAGGTGTTGTTCTAGGAAGTGGTGACTACTTATATGGCTTGACCACCCTGTGTTTATAATATAATCAAAGGACATAACTCTTGAGAATTATCTCCCATGTTGTATAGAACTTCTCAAATAGGAGTGTTCTGAGCTTACTGTTTTTGTACTTTGTATCTGCTTCTATGCTAGCTAAATGGGTAGCGCAAACTGTGTTGGATTTGAGAAGTTCTATACAACATGGGAGATAATTCTCAAGAGTTATGTCCTTTGATTATATTATGAAAAAAAATCTCTCTGCTTCCCTCTTATTTCTTTGGTATCACCCTGTGTTTGTTGTTGTTGTTGTTGTTGTTGTTACTGTTGTTGTTTTTGTGTTTGATTGGCTTGTTTGTTTTTATGTGCGTGTTTTTGTGGTCCCGTATTTATATTTGTGACCTCCCACCACGAAATCAGTCTTAACTCGCAGTCAGTCGAACAGCACTAGGAGTTGAAAAGGTGACTGAGGGTCTATCTGGGGTGTTTTGACTTTTTCTCAAAATTGATTTCTGTAGACTATAATCTATCCCCCACAGAAACTTTTTTCTTGAAAAAATATTATCAATCAATCTAAAATGGTATTTAAATGCACTGATCTCTGCAGAAAGAACGCAATTTCCTATCAAAAGTATCTCTTTTTGTCTCTTATTATGAACCATAACCTGTACAGTACCCGCACATGTAATATACTGACGGAAAGCTCTTTGGTGCACCTTTCAGATAATGACAGCTAAAATTAGAAACAAACTGGGTCAAAGCCACCAAATAAAGAAATTTAAGGAAATGTGTAGGAGAGCACACAAAAACTTTAGAGGCCGTTTTCTGAAAATGGCCGTCATGCAACTTAATGACTTTAAACATACATAACTTCTACATTTTTTTTAGTACAAGCTTTATTCAAGTACCAAAATAATCAGCAGAATGTACACTTTCCAGTGATATATGTATATCTCAAAATGCCCAAAATGCTAGTTAAGACTGATTTGGTGCTGGCAGGTCATATTTATTTGTCGCAGTGGATTTACCATGTGAAACTCCGGCTGTTCTTCCCTTTGAGAGCGGGTCGCCGCAGTGCAGCGCCACGCAATCTTTTTTATCAAGACTTCAGAAAGGCAAGAAAGCTAGTTAGCCTTCAAGAGGAGGGACTCGGGAAATCAATCTATCCCTCCAGTGTTTTATACAAGGGCAGCCGGGCGTATGCCCTGTTAATCACGATTTTCAACGGCCGTGGGATCTTTAACATGCACAGGCTAGAAGACACACGGGTCTGACTCCTTTTGCGTCCCCATCTGAAGGACTAGACGTTCAGTTCGATTTTCCGGTCAAACTGAGGAGAAAAACCGAGGCCTCCATGGGAAAATGAACTCTGGAACCTCGAGTTTAGTTATTGGCAGGCGAACGTCTGGACCATTCTGCCACTCTTGTCCAGACTACTTTAGTAGCCATAGACTTCGGGACAGTTCTTCACTATGCTTTGCTGCTGCTGCTGTTTTGCTGATGGGGATGATAATCATGATACTGTGAAACTGAGTATTGGACTGAGACTTCGTGACGGGACTGTGCTCTGCTGCTTTACTTTTGTCATCTATCCTGGTGTCAACCAGGCCCGAGTGATACAGTGTTTGTGTGTGTGTGTGTGTGTGTTTGTGTGTGTGTGTTATGTGTGTGTGGTGTGTGTGTGTGTGTGTGTTCGTTCGTTCCTTGATTTAACGTTTTTTCACTATAAGTGATATTAGACGGTGTGTGTGTGTGTGTGTGTGTGTGTGTGTGTGTGTGTGTGTGTGTGTGTGTGTGTGTGTGTGTGTGTGTGTGTGTGTGTGTGTGTGTGTGTGTGT
>JAPXFY010000034.1:11512602-11515102 GCA_030674185.1 Monoplex corrugatus
TGTGTGTGTGTCGTGCGTGTGTGTTGTGCGTGTGTGTGTGTGTGTGTGTGTGTGTGTGTGTGTATGTGCGTGTGTGTGTGTGTGTGTGTGTGTGTGTGTGTGTGTGTGTGTGTGTGTGTGTGTGTGTGTGTGATTGATCATAAAATAACACACACGTTTATTTGTACACTTGTACTGTCATTTCTTTTGTAACCTGGTGTTAATGCTTGATTACAATGCAATATATTGTATTAATTCTCGCTTCTTCTTTACTAGAAAAAAGTTTCGTCGTTAGTTTCAAGACAGAAATGTATGTATGCTGATCCCCCGGTGGGGATGCTGGGGTCTCTTTCAGTATAAACAATATCGCCACCTCTTGGACATTCTGTGCTAGAAATGTCTGTTTTTCTGTCAGTCGTTTTGTTTCTTTCTTCCTCATTTGCTTTCTGTCATTTCTTCCTATCATTTTCTGCCTGGCTGGTCCATTCACCTGTACTTGTTCGGTAAGTGTTTACCGTAGTTTTCTCTTAGGAAACTTATTTGATGTGGATACACTAAATTAAACTGCATTTTTTGGCTCCTGGAGTGAAATTGATCAGAACTTTATTATGTTTTATGTCCAGTGTATAAGCAACTTTTATGATTTTAATTAAGGCCGTTTTTATGTTTATTTGTTTTAAGTGTTCCTTGGTAGTGTATAAATTTTGTATTTCAGAGAACGTTTTTGAATCCCCTGTGTGATGAATTGGACGGAGTGGCCAATGCCAGGGGCAACTCCTTAGATAATGTGCGCAAATGCATTGATGTATGTATGTACTTAGTTTTCTTTTCCTTTTTTTTTTTTTCCTTCTTCCTGTATTGTGTATGCTTTGAAACGGTTATAGCCCCGATATGGCTCTAACCAGTCAGCTGGGCTTTGAAAAAAACAAACAAAAAAACAAAAAAAAACAAAAAAAGAACAAAAACCAAAACAATCAGCTGGGCTTTAAACAAAAATAACAAAACAATAAAAATTTAAAAAATAAATGTATGCTGATATGTACATCTGATCTCTCTCTCTCTCTCTCTCTCTCTCTCTCTCTCTCTCTCTCTCTCTCTCTGTTTTCCCCCGCCCCCCATCATCCACCACTAACAACAACATCCTTGAACAACCACCACGTACCTCGACTGCGTCAGGTGTGAATCAAAAGATTTTCGAAGAGAATAGCGCAGTAGCGTTCCTATGTCTGACTCAAATTGCGCTAATCTTTTCTTTGGTGGCCGGGTCTCCGTGTGTTAAGCTTTCGTTCCGATTGCGTTCGTGTCGGTGTCTGCGCGAGCAGCGGTAATAATCATGAATGCACGTGCATGAGTCATTGAGAGCGCACGCGCATGCGCGCCAAACACGTCACTGCTTACCGCCTTCGCCTCGTGCTCTTGCTTCCTTTCTGCTTTTATTCTTTAATGTTGGTGTTTTCTTCCTGAGATCTAGAGCTGTATATGTTTCACCTTTTAAACTGTTCTCCCCCCCCCCCTCACCCATTCCCGTAAGGATGCCGGGAGTTCGTTTGAGTATGAACCACATCCCCCATCTTCTGGAAAATCTGTGCCAGAAATTCTTCTTTCTGTCACTCTCTTGTTCTGACTTCTCTTTGCTTTCTGTCATTTCTTCCTGTCATGTTCTGCCTTTCGGGTTCATTCACTATGTTTTCACAAAGCATTGTATCATTTGGGACGGGTACATTTGCTATTTAATCACACATACATACATACATACTAATATACATAGACATACATACATCATTCGTAATACATACATACATACATACATACATACATACATACATACATACATACATACATACATACATACATACATACATACATACATATATATATATATTAATTACATTTTTAGCTCTAAGGAAATGTGAATTACTTCGTGGTAATTATAGGAACCGAAGGCCAGTTTCTGTGCACTTAGTTTGTTCCTCCGTTGGGATGCTGGTGGGGAGGGAGTGGGGGCTCTTTCAGTATAAATAGTATCCCCACCTTCAGGAAATTCTGTGCTAGAAATTTCCTCTTTTCTGTCACTGTCCTTCTTTCTAGTTTGCTCTTTGAATTTCTGCCATCTCTTCCTTTTTCATCTTCTGCCTTGCTGGTTCACTTACCTGTATGTTGTCCACAAAACTTTACATGTTTTTGTTGTTGTTTTTTCTCTTGAGTAATGTATTAATGCATTTTTAGCTCTAAGGAATTGTGAACTGCTCAATGGCAATTTTAGGTATTATAAGCTTGTTTTTATGTATGTCTTTTTTGTGATGTTTCCACGTTAGTTTTGTGTTCATTGCTTTTTAATCCCACCCCACCACCATCCCCCGTTGATACATTGGACGGAATAGCCAAGGCCATGGACATGTCCTTAGATTATTTGTGTGAATGCGGTGATGTGTGTACTGAATTGGCTGATTTTGTGTATTCCAAGATTTCTTCTTTTCTAGAATCACCGACGTGTTCAGATGTGCGTGTGTGTGTGTGTGTG
>JAPXFY010000034.1:11520102-11530102 GCA_030674185.1 Monoplex corrugatus
ATTGAGACTGCGTGACAGGGCTGTACTCTATGCTATTGAGACTGCGTGACAGGGCTGTACTCTACGCTATTGAGACTGCGTGACAGGGCTGTACTCTATGCTATTGAGACTGCTGACAGGGCTGTACTCTACGCTATTGAGACTGCTGACAGGGCTGTACTCTACGCTATTGAGACTGCTGACAGGGCTGTACTCTACGCTATTGAGACTGCTGACAGGGCTGTACTCTACGCTATTGAGACTGCTGACAGGGCTGTACTCTATGCTATTGAGACTGCTGACAGGGCTGTACTCTATGCTATTGAGACTGCTGACAGGGCTGTACTCTACGCTATTGAGACTGCTGACAGGGCTGTACTCTATGCTATTGAGACTGCGTGACAGGGCTGTACTCTACGCTATTGAGACTGCTGACAGGGCTGTACTCTACGCTATTGAGACTGCGTGACAGGGCTGTACTCTATGCTATTGAGACTGCTGACAGGGCTGTACTCTATGCTATTGAGACTGCTGACAGGGCTGTACTCTATGCTATTGAGACTGCTGACAGGGCTGTACTCTACTCTATTGAGACTGCGTGACAGGGCTGTACTCTATGCTATTGAGACTGCTGACAGGGCTGTACTCTATGCTATTGAGACTGCTGACAGGGCTGTACTCTACGCTATTGAGACTGCTGACAGGGCTGTACTCTACGCTATTGAGACTGCTGACAGGGCTGTACTCTATGCTATTGAGACTGCTGACAGGGCTGTACTCTACGCTATTGAGACTGCTGACAGGGCTGTACTCTACGCTATTGAGACTGCTGACAGGGCTGTACTCTATGCTATTGAGACTGCTGACAGGGCTGTACTCTACGCTATTGAGACTGCTGACAGGGCTGTACTCTACGCTATTGAGACTGCTGACAGGGCTGTACTCTACGCTATTGAGACTGCGTGACAGGGCTGTACTCTACGCTATTGAGACTGCTGACAGGGCTGTACTCTATGCTATTGAGACTGCTGACAGGCTGTACTCTACGCTATGAGACTGCTGACAGGGCTGTACTCTATGCTATTGAGACTGCTGACAGGGCTGTACTCTATGCTATTGAGACTGCTGACAGGGCTGTACTCTACGCTATTGAGACTGCTGACAGGGCTGTACTCTATGCTATTGAGACTGCTGACAGGGCTGTACTCTACGCTATTGAGACTGCTGACAGGGCTGTACTCTATGCTATTGAGACTGCTGACAGGGCTGTACTCTATGCTATTGAGACTGCTGACAGGGCTGTACTCTACGCTATTGAGACTGCTGACAGGGCTGTACTCTATGCTATTGAGACTGCTGACAGGGCTGTACTCTATGCTATTGAGACTGCTGACAGGGCTGTACTCTATGCTATTGAGACTGCGTGACAGGGCTGTACTCTACGCTATTGAGACTGCGTGACAGGGCTGTACTCTATGCTATTGAGACTGCTGACAGGGCTGTACTCTATGCTATTGAGACTGCGTGACAGGGCTGTACTCTACGCTATTGAGACTGCTGATAGGGCTGTACTCTACGCTATTGAGACTGCTGACAGGGCTGTACTCTACGCTATTGAGACTGCTGACAGGGCTGTACTCTACGCTATTGAGACTGCTGACAGGGCTGTACTCTATGCTATTGAGACTGCGTGACAGGGCTGTACTCTATGCTATTGAGACTGCTGACAGGGCTGTACTCTACGCTATTGAGACTGCTGACAGGGCTGTACTCTATGCTATTGAGACTGCTGACAGGGCTGTACTCTATGCTATTGAGACTGCTGACAGGGCTGTACTCTATGCTATTGAGACTGCGTGACAGGGCTGTACTCTACGCTATTGAGACTGCGTGACAGGGCTGTACTCTATGCTATTGAGACTGCGTGACAGGGCTGTACTCTACGCTATTGAGACTGCTGACAGGGCTGTACTCTATGCTATTGAGACTGCGTGACAGGGCTGTACTCTACGCTATTGAGACTGCTGACAGGGCTGTACTCTACGCTTACTATCATGATATATCTTGGCGTCAACCAGAGATACAGAGATACAGACACCTGTAGTGCTGGTCAGAAGATTTGAGCAACACTCTCAATGACTCATCCGTGTAGTGGATGAGACTCGACTGTGTGGTCCCAGTCTTCCCATATTTATTTCATTTTTGTAACAATGGATTTACCACGTGAAACTCGGGCTGCTATCTCCTTTGACAGCACGTCGCCGCAATGCAGCGCCACCCAGTTGTTTTTTAACCCAGGCTTCAGAAAGGCAAGAAGGCTAATTATTAGTCTTCAATCGGAAGAACCGAGGAAATAACCTATCTCTCCAATGTTTCAGACCAGGACAGCAGGGCAATGCCTTGCTCTTTACGATTTTCAACTGCCGTGGGATCTTTAGGGTGCTTAGGCCAGAAGGCACACGAGTCTGACTCGTTTTTCGTCCCCTTCCGAAGGACTAGACGTTCAGTTCAATTTTCCGGTCAGACTAAGGAGAAAAGTCGAGGCCTCAACGGGAAACGAACTCAGAACCTCGAGTTTAGTTATTGGCAGAAGAACGTATGAACCATTCTGCCATTCTTAATCAACAAGTTCTGTTCTTTTTCAGAACAATGTACGGTTTTTCCATCTTAACAGCAATATCGTGATTTCTGTTCGTTTGTTTTCTTCAGTCTCCACCCCCCCCCCCCCCCTCTTTTTCTTTTATTTATTATTTTAAAAAAAAATTATTTTCATATATCATGGAGGTTGGGAATTGTTGGTAGGCACATTTCCGTGACCTCATCAAACAGCTCTCGGTTTCTGGGAAGAAGAAAACCAGAGCCCTTAGAGGCAAATGACAAGCAGCTGAAAAGAGTTTCAACTTGATCTGGTCAAGGAGGAAGTTTGGACGGAGCACATATGGAATTATCCGAGTTTCATCAATCCTACGCGAACGAACGCCGAGTGTAAGTCTTAAGTTTAACGGAAAGAGAGAAATGAAATAAAAACTTGCAAGAATTTGTTGAATAAACAAAAACTGAATGGACCGGTAAAGTAGCCAGACGAAAAGGAGAAGAAATAAGAAAATAAAACGATCATTTGAAATCTCCATCATAAAGCTCTGCGACGACTTCTCAAGCAAAATCGAAGTTTGGAGTTTGTCTAAATGGGATTCATCATCCTCGAACAGTTCCATATGCGCTCCAGCCAAACCTGCCAGCAGTTATCTGGCAGACTCCTTAAGCTTGTGTAGGACCCTATCTGCTGGCAAAGACTTTCCAGTGTATAAATCCAAAACAAGTGTGACTGCCGCGTTCAAGCAAACAGGAACCAAACAGCGCCTGTCTTGTCTTATTGTATTAAATACGCGTTCGTATTCTTCTTTCGTGGGTTTTTTTTTTCTTCTTCTGTTTCCAGTGTCCTGCTCATTCAAAAAAAAAAAAAAAAAAACAGGATTCATTGCACTCGGGTAATTCCACATGCGCTACACCCAAATCTGCCAGCAATTATCGGTGAACAGCTTGAGCCGGCGCTAAAAAAAAAAGCCTATATACACTGTCAGTGAGGAAGCGAACAGGGAGCTGTAAAACACTTGACACCAGCAGTATGACTGGAGTATAAACCCTTTGACTCACGCACCCTGTCCACCAGCATCCTGCATTTCCAACCATGCTAGCCAAACAAAAGCTTAATCCTTTGACTCCTTCACCGTACCCACTAGCTTCCTGCGGGAAGCTGCTGGATAGGATGAAGGAGTCAAAGGGTTACGTTTTTGCAGTTGTAGATAGGGTGCAGGAGTCAAAGGGTTAAGTTTTTGCAGTTGGTAGGGAGTCAAGGTCAGTTTTTGCAGTGGTAGTAGAGTGAGGGATCAAAGGGTAAGTTTTTGCAGTTGGTAGATAGGGTGAGGGACTCAAAGGTCAAGTTTGCAGTTGGTAGATAGGGTGAGGGAGTCAAAGGGTTGTTTTTGCAGTGTAGATAGGTGAATGAGTCAAAGGGTTAAGTTTTGCAGTTGGTAGAGGTGCGGAGTCAAAGGGTTAAGTTTTTGCAGTTGGTAGATAGGGTGAGGGAGTCAAAGGGTTACGTTTTTGCAGTTGGTAGATGGGTGCGGGAGTCAAAGGGTTAAGTTTTTGCAGTTGGTAGATAGGGTGAGGGAGTCAAAGGGTTAAGTTTTTGCAGTTGTTAGATGGGTGCGGGAGTCAAAGGGTTAAGTTTTTGCAGTTGGTAGATAGGGTGAGTGGAGTCAAAGGGTTAAGATGGACGGCGAACTGTCAGTTGTGTGTTGCGGGCTGGGAATTGAACTCCAGACGTGAGATTTTGAGCCCGTGGCTTTAACCAATGAACCAGGCAGTCCTCAGGGTGGGGAGGGTGGGGGTAGGGGCAGGGGGGAAGGCGAGATCTTCAATACCTTGTGGCCGACGTGGTGTTTGAACCAAACACTTGAGTGATTATAACGACGTCGTAACCAGCTGGGCCAGTGAGCCTCACCGATACTGAAAACTAAAACTTCATAAATCACCAATCACCATAGTGCTGTGGTTTGCGCAACGGACTGATAATCGAAAGGTTATGGGTTCAAATCCTACAGGTCTTGTCAAAATCACGGTAGGGTTTTTCGGCCCCAAGTGGCTCCTGCCAATAGTTCAAGATTGCTGTGGGCTCATTGGGAAAACCGGGACCACACAGTCGAGTACCAAACGCTTTACGGATGCGTCACTGAGGTTGTTGCTCAACTGTTGATGTGCTGACGAACGCTGCAGGTGTTGGTATCTCTTGGGCTTGATTGATGTTAAAATTGATTTTGTGAAAAGAAGCGTAGAACAGCCCTGTCAAGCAGTTGCAATCTTAGGAGGTGAAACTCCGTGTTGTGGATTATCATCCTCATTCTTATCCTCCTCATCATCGTCGTCATCTTCGCATTGTGGAAAAATTATACCAGCTTCTGTGGCCATTGAAGTGGCGAGAAAGAAGTCAAGTCATTCAAGAATGAACCGAGGAACACTCATTCATCACAATCTTTTCACGCAAACTGTGACGCAAAGTGTCATTATTACGTCAGCGTCAGAAAAAGATGGCAACGGGGGAACTCATCTACACACAAAAACATTCTCGACAGAGCCGAGTGGTTGGTAGTTGTAGGGGCTGCACGCACTGTCAGTGTGTCTGTTTGATGATTGTTTTTGGCCCGGACCTGCAAAAGTGGGACAGCCCGCTTTCCCTCCATGGGTCGTGCGTGTGTGTTTGTGTGTATGTACAATGAAAGTAGTATTCTTATCAAATGATTTTGTTTATTATTCTGGCCGACTGTCTTCATTAGAAGCCTGGATTAGATATGATATTTCGAGTTCAATCTCAGCCTACACTACAAAAACTGACATACACACACACACACACGTGCTCAGACACAGACACACACAGACGTACACAGACACATGCACGTACACACACGCACACACAGCTACAGCCGAAGCAAGGGCCTAAACACTTGCTTGACGAGGGTTTCTCCTTTGAGGACCTTCTGCTGTCCAGCTCTCCCCAGAGTTCCTTAGTACTGAACGAATAACAGTCCTGGATGAGTGGCGATGGTTTATATCAGGACGAGGGCAGGGTGACGACTCGGCGATACCACACCTGGAAAACACCTTACGTCCTATGACGGAGCCCTCAGGTAAACAAGGGCCACCTCGGGTGCGTTCATAGTAAGCCCCGATGTGCCCGGACGGCCACGGACGGTTCCTGTCAATAAGATCGTGTACAGGAAACCTCTGTTTGTTCTCACTGGCGACGGAAACAGTGTTTATGGTAAGCCCGGCCGGGCCCGCTCGTACACGGACGGAAATTCTCCAGTCGTGCTTGCAGGGGTTTCTTTCCCTATCCGTCCAGGTTAAGGGACTGAACTCTTCTCTTGATTTCACACCGAATTATCTTTTTTGCAAGAAAAACACGAACGACGAGAAGCTTATTGCTGCTGTGAGATCATGGCCTTGCATTTACGAGAAGGGTGAATCGAACTATCACTACAGATACATAAATCACTACAGAACCAAAAATGACTTCAGCATAATCATAGAAATAACATAAAGCATCGAGTGCATGGGAAAACATCGCCAGAGAGGTTGGGTTAGATTGGTGTACAGAAGAAAATCCACGAGTTGGATGACAATGTTTCTTTTCTTCTTCCACCACCAACCACAATATCAACTTTCGTCGCTTCATGCACGCCGTTTTATCATTGGTGGGCCGTCCGGATCCGTCGTCCTTGCAGTATGGACGCTTTCACGGCCATGGCCGGCCAGCCGGCCGTTGTGGCCGTCCGTCTGGGTTCACTAAAGCCTTAGCCCCCCTTGCACTCACAGGATAGGTCTTTGGGTTAAGGGCAGGGTAACCACTAAAGCAAAGTAAAGGGTTGGAACTAAACAGCAGGAAGACTGAAGTCATGGTGATCAGTAAAAAACATGAAATCCCCTCATGCAAAATAACAGCAAATGGCACAACCTTGACACAGGTTAATAAGTTCAATTACCTGGGAACGGTTATTTCATCAGACGGCAGATGCACATCGGAAATAGCTGGCAGAATCGGCCAAGCCAAAACAGCATTCAAGAAGATGACAAGCATTCTTACCAACAAATGCCTATCAATTAACATCAGAAAGAGAGTCCTTGAATGTTATATAGAACCAATACTGTTGTACGGATGCGAGGCGTGGACAATCAGCAAGCAAAGCCAGAGCAAGATTGAGGCAGCCGAGATGTGGTTTCTCAGAAGAATGTTGAGAGTTCCATGGACAGCAAAGAAAACAAACGAGACAGTCTTGATGGAGGCAGACACAAGTAGATCACTGATAAGGAAGATTAGGAAAAGACAAGCAACATTTATAGGCCATTTTATGAGGAAGCGGGAAAGCTGGAGGGAAAGAGAGCACCAGGTAGACCCAGGGAGAAAATGCTGGACGGACTTGCAGAGTGGCTGGGGATGAGGAGGATGGGGGAGATGCTAGGGGCAACGAGAGATAGAGATGGTTGGAAGTCCATGATCGCCAACGCCATGCGGCAGGGCACCTGATGATGATGATGATGATGATGAATGATGATGAGATGATGAGTGATGAGATGATGATGATGATGATGATGATGATGATGATGATGATGAGATGAATGATGATGACCACTACAGAACCCACAGAGGGCTGAAAAACATCTGCCATGCACTGCCTGCGATCTGCTGAGTTGGGGATTGGTTGCTCCACTACAAAGCTGGAGGTAGAAGCCTTTCCTAGCGAGCAGTGCATGAACAACTAGCCCCAAACTGTGACTAAAGGATATCGGGTGGTGATTAGTAGTAGTGCAAAGAAAACAAACGAGACAGTCTTCAAGGAGGCAGAAACAAGAACATCATTAATAAAGAAGATTAGGTAAAGACAAGCAAATTTCATAGGACATTTTATGAGGAAAGGGGAATTGGAGCACCTGGTCAGAACAGGAAAGCTGGAGGGAAAGAGAACACCAGGTAGACCCAGGGAGGAGAAAATATTGGACGGACTTGCAGGGTGACTGAGGACAGAGAGGGTGGGAGATGTACTTACAGCGACAAGGGATAGATGCATATGGAGGCCCATGATCGCCAACGCCATGCGGCAGGGCACATGATGATGATGGTGTAGTGATTAGTCCATGTCGTGCAGGTCTGTGGTTTTTGCTGGCTGTCGTGTTTCCACAGTCGGGGGCTTTAAATAACTTGGCAGTGTACACCTTCACACACGGCACGTGCATGACATGAGAGAGATGAAAGAAGAGAGAGAGAGAGAGAGAGAGCGAGAGAGAGGAGACAAGAGAGAGAGAGAGAGAGAGAGACAGAGAGAGAGAGAGCAAGGAGAGAGAGAGAGAGAGGGGAGAGAGCGAGAGAGAGAGAGCGAGAGGAGCGAGAGAGAGAGCGAGAGGAGAGAGAGAGACGAGAGAGAGGAGAGAGAGAGAGAGAGAGGAGAGAGAGAGAGAGAGAGCGAGAGAGAGAGCGAGAGAGAGAGAGAAGAGAGAGCGAGAGAGAGAGAGAGAGAGCACTGGAAAAAAGAAGGATAAAAAGAGGGACAGACATTAAGACAAACACAGCCACAAACGCGCACGCGCGCACACACACACGTACACACACACACGTACACAGAGATACAGACACACGCACGTACACACACGCACACACAGCTACAGCTACGGACAGACACACTCACCACACACACACACACACACCACACACACACACACACACACACACACACACATTCTCTCTTGCATAAAAAGTCACAACACACACACACAACCACACAACACACTACTCTCCTCACTCACTCACTCACTCACACTCTCCCCCCTCCCCCCCCCCCCCCGCACACACACACAAGAGTTCTGGACGAGTGTCAAGGTTGAACTGTACATTATCATTTTTTAAGTTGGGGTCTGGTGTTAGTTGCCAGATGTGTGAATGTAAATCTCGGTGTTCAGGGTGTAAATACTGGGTGTTGATGGTGGTGGGGATGAACGGGTGTGGGTGGATGATGGTAGTGTGTGTATGTGTGTGTTGTGTGTGTGTGTGTGTTGTGTGTGTGTGTGTGTGTGTGTGGTGTTTGTGTGTGTGTGTTTGTATGTGTTCTGTGTGTGTGTGTGTTGTGTGTGTGTGTGTGTGTGTGTGTGTGTGTGTGTGAGTGTGTGTAGTGTGTGTGTGTGTATTGTGTGTGTTGTTTGTTGTGTATGTGTGTGTGTTTATGTGTGATGTGATGTTTATTGTGTATGTGTATGTGTGTATATGTGTGTGTATGTGTATGTATGTTATATTGTGTGTGTATGTGTATGTTGTGTGTATGGTGTGTTGTATGTGTATGTGTAGTGTTATGTTGTGTGTTATGTTATGTGTGTGTATTGTGTGTGTGTGATGGTGTATGTGTAATATGTATCAGTCATATGTGATGTGTCGACGTATGCATTACCTATATGCACACACACATACACACACACATATACACACACACATACACACATACACCACACATACACACTACACAACACACACACACACCACCACAACACACAACACACACACACACACACACACAACCACACCACACACCCTAACCACAAGCCTACAACAGAAACAGTATGTCTTCAGTCATATTGATCAATCATGAAACAAAACTTCCTTCCTCCTCACCTCCCTCCCCCCCCCCCCCCCCCCCACGTCTATAACAGTTATAGCGTTTCTTTTTTGAATTACCGTTTTCATCAAACTAGATGAAACCCAATAAATCAAACAGCCAACCAACCAAGCTCAACCAACCAAGCAATCATTCATCCACTCGTCAGTCAATCGATTAATCAATCAATTTATCAATTAGTCCAACAGAATGCTGATGAATGAATGAATAAATCAAGGGAACATAGAGCATTAATTCAATCAGTCAATCAATCCATCCACCATCCATCAATCAATAAACTGATCAGACTGTCAATGAATTAACGAATCAACCAACCATACCTGTCAATATAATGAATGAATTGAATGAATATGATCAAGCGATCATTTGATCAGTACGTTTGTAATCAATCAATCAATCATCAATCAGTCAATGAACCATCCAAATCATTCAGTGTAGTTGCCTGTTATTCATGAATCAATCAATCAATCAATCAATCAATCACTCAACTGATTTATTCATGAATCAATCAATCAATCAGTCAACTGATTGACTTATCAATAATCAGAGAATGAATGAATAAATGGACGACAGTCAATGACTATCAATCAATCTAATCAATCAATCAGTCAACAATGTATCGATCTGTCAATTTGTCAGTTATTTGGTGAAAAATAGATCAGTGGATGGATGAATGAATGAATTAAGTAAGTAATTAAGTAAGTAATGAATAGATAAATGAATGAATAGATTATCATTTAAATGATACATTAGAATCGTGCATTATTAATCAATCACAATCAGTCGGTGAAAATCAATCATTATAT
>JAPXFY010000034.1:11532602-11537602 GCA_030674185.1 Monoplex corrugatus
TCTTGCTAGCGATGTCGGTGTCCCCGACGGCTCAGGGGGTTGGAGGATCGTCATGTTGGTGGTGAGGAGAGTGTGTTGGCCTCAGTGGTTTAAGTATCTGCCTAGGGCACAAGCACTCTGGGGTTTGAATCACATATTTGACAAGAACATTTTTTTCCACCGCCTACCCACTTCCTCGCCACCACCACCACCCCCCATCCGCGTGGGGATGCCGGGGGCTCTTTCATTATAAGTAGTATCCCCATCTGGAAATTCTGTGCTAGAAATTTCCTCTTTTCTGTCACTCTCTTTGTTTCTGCCTTGCTCCTTTGCTTTCTGTCATTTCTTCCTACTATTTTCTGCCTTGCTGGTCCATTCACATGTATATGTTTGATAAAGTCTTACGTCCTTTCTCCTAGGATTGATAATTGGGTACATGTATCAAGTGCATTTTTAGCCCTAGGGAAATGTGTTATGCGGAAGCAATTCTAGATAAATTAGGCCAGTTTTTATACACGTTTTAGTGTCCGTTATATTTAAATTCATGATCAGGTATGCTTTTTTTTAAAATCCCCTGTGTGATAAATTGGACGGAGTGGTCAACACCAGGGGCATCTCCTTAGATTATGTGGGTGAATGCATTGATACATGTACTTAATTTTCTTTTCCTTTTTCTCTCCCCCTGTTGAAGTATTGTATATATTTTGAAACAGTTATAACCCTGAAATGGCTCCACACAGTCGGTTAGGCTTAAAACAAGCAAACTAACAACAACAACAACAACAAAATTTACTCCCCCCCCTCCTCCCCCGCTTCACGAGATCGGAAGTGGTCTGGGCGCTAGTCTTTGAGGAGAAGTCAATGAACCAAGTTCCTGCAGAATGTCAAAAGGGTCGGACAGTTGTGTTGTTGACGTGTGCCGTGTGTGCCAGTCACTGCTTACAGGACGGACCTCCAGTGTATAATGTCATCTGAAAACAGTAGTACTCAGACCACCGGATGAAATGATAAACCGAGATTCCGTGTGCAAGCGGCACGTACCTAGCGCACGTTAAAGATCCCATGGCAACGAACAGGTTTTCCCGGGCAGTGTTCTGTAAAATGAATGAATGAATGAATAAATGAATGAATGAAATAAAAAATACATTAAAAACACAAAATCTGCTCAAATCTACTTATATAAGAGTGAGAGGTGTTCCAATCCTTCAAGCTTTCAAAAGAAGACTCAAAACACATTTGTTTCTGCAGGCATTTTCATAAGAATCCCCCCCCCCCCCCTCTTTTTGTTTTGTTTTGTTTTTTTGTTGTTGTTGTGTGATTGAAAAATGAAGTTATTGGCATGTGAGTGAGATTATTTTATGTAACAGCGCAGTGAGTCGAACTGAGAATAGCGCTATACAAAAGCCATTTATTATTATTATTATTATTATTATTATTATATGTAAACAGGAATACACACGTGTGAGTAAAAAGGTGGTGCAGCACTGCGGCGACACATCTCACCTGGGAGAGCAGCTTAAACTTAACATGACAATAAAAAACAAAATAAGTAAATGAATAAATTAATAACTAACTAAACAAATAAATAAATAAATGACTGACTGACTGACTGACTGACTGACTGACTGACTGACTGACTGACTGACTGACTGACTGACTGAATGAATGAATGAATGAAGCAGGGGTTGTGGGTTGGCCTGTCATCATCATCATGTGTCCTTCCGCATGGCGTTGGTGATCATGGCCCTCCACACGAATCTATCCCCTGTCGCTGCAAGTACATCTTCCACCCTCTCTGTCTTCAGCAACTCTGCAAGTCCAAACCAGAAGAACAAGAAAACCAATGTAAGCGCGTCTCCAACAAGACAAAACAAAACAAGCGCAAATTTTCGGCCAACTAGCCTTTGTCAAGCGCGAACGCACGGTCACAGACAAATCACAGACACCAAACAATGGATAATAAAAACGGGACTAAAAACTTCCCTGCCGCCTCGTCCAGTGGGTAAGAGATGGAATGCCCTTGTCATCATGAGCAGTAGCAAGAAAAGGGGAGAGGGGAGGCAACTATGATGTCAAAAGGGAAGTGAGATGAGTTCTGCAATTTTGAGAAGTGGCCATGCTATTCGGTATAGCCCTGTTCTGAAGAAGGCACAGGGCAAGAGCCAAGAGATAAGGGAGTAGATTGTGCCCGGTGCCAAGAATCTGGTAGGCGTGGGAACAGGAAGAGACATGAAACGGCATGTCTGAATTTTGTTACTTATGGTTTGTCATTAAGACCATGTGGTTTGCGTGTTCCAAGTTTATTTATGAGGTGGGATTCTCTGTCTTTCCTGTCTATGGTGCTGTTATTGTGTAGAAGCCACAGACCTTTCACTCGGATGTCATTGATTGAGTGGTCTGATTGGTTGAAGTGATTGGGGATAGTTTTATCCCTTTGGTGGCGGATATCAGCCAAGTGTTCTTTGAAACGTGTGTCAAGGGTGCGTCCAGTTTCACCAATATACAATTGGGAACATTTAGAGCAGCTGATCAAATAGACAATGTTATAAGTTTGACAGTTGAAATGTTTTGTAATTCTCATATGAGATTTGGGGCCTTTGACTGTGGTGGCTGAGCACAAGAAAGGACAAGTCTTGCATTTAGGTTTGTTGCATGGAGAGGTTCCTGGAGGTTGGCTGACTGGTTTGCTGAGATTCGAATGCACCAGCAAGTCGCGGAGATTTGTGTCTCTCTTGTAGACGATCAAAGGGCGCTTGTCAAAGGTTTCACCTGTAGTGGGACTGGATCGCAAAATGTTCCAGTTGGACAAGATGATCCTTTTTATGAGGTGCACGGACGGGTGGTAAACTAGACTGAGGACTGGCCGATCCTCTGTGACAGCTTTGGGCTTTGAATGGAGGGCATTTGGCCGAGAGACAGAGTTGACTTTTTTCCGGGCTTCATTGATGACCTCGGGTGGGTAATGTCTGCGCAGGAAAAATCTAGTCATTTCAACTGCTTTGTCCTGAAAATTGTCTTCGTCTGAGCAGAGGCGTCGTAGTCTCAAGAACTGCGAGTAGGGAATGCTGTTTCTGGTGTTGGAAGTGTGAGATGATTGGTAGTCCAGGTAGGAATGTGAGTCTGTAGGTTTGTAGTGGACTGTAGTGACTAGTTGTTCAGATTGAAGGGAAACTTCGATATCCAGGAAGCTTATGGATGTGTTTGAAATTTCATATGTGAACTTGATGGATGGGTGAAACGTTTGGACGTAGTGGATGAATTGTAAAAGTTGGTCATGATCGAGGGATGTCATGCCAATGCAATCGTCTATGTATCTTTTGTATAATTCAGGTTTGGGTTTCTTGTATTGTTGTAGGATTTGTTCCTCCAAATATCCCATGAATAAGCAGGCATAGTGGGGCCCATCTTAGTACCCATGGCGACTCCGCTAACTTGCCAGAACGTCTCATCTCCGAACGAAAATGTGTTCATGGTAAGAACCAGCTCCGCAAGTCGGACAAGGGTTGAAGTGGACAATGTTTGGTCACGTCGTTTGTCCAGAAAATGCTGGAGAGCTTTTAACCCGTCGGAGTGGGGTATGCTGGTGTACAAAGAGGTCACATCCAAAGTGAACAGGTATTGGGGTTTGAAGGTGTGGTCTTCATTTAATATTTGAATCAGATTCAATGTATGGTTAGTGTCTTTGATGAAGGTAGGCAAAGCCTGGACTATAGGTTGCAAAATGTGGTCAAGAAACTGAGAAATGTTTTCAGTGGGGCAGTTGCAAGCTGACACGATAGGACGGCCAGGATTGTTGGCTTTATGTATTTTGGGAAGTAAATAAAAAAGTGATTGGCTGGAAGTTGTTTGATGAGTAGTCTGGCAGTGGGGGGCAGCTGCTTAGAGGTTATGAGATTGTTGCAAGTCCGTCCAATATTTTCCCCCTGGGTCTGCCTGGTGTTCTCTTTCCCTCCAGCTTTTCTGTTGTGACCAGGTGCTCTAATTCCTCTTTCCACATAAAATGTCCTATAAATGTTGCTTGTCTTTTCCTAATCTTGTTTATTGATTTAATGATCTTGTATCTGCCTTCTTCAAGACTGTCTCGTTTGTTTTCTTTGCTATCCATGGAACTCTCAATACTTTTCTTAAAAAACCACATTTCAGTTGCCTCAATTTTGTTCTGATTTTGCTTGTTTGACTGTCCACGCCTCACAACCGTACAACAGTATCGGTTCTATATAACATTGGCCTCTCAACGGTTGTGGGTTCCAATCCCCATCAGTCCCTTCAAAAATGTATCATTGTGGGGGTTTTCGGCTGTAACTGGCTCCTACCCAGAGCTGGATATGGGCTCATTGGGAAGACTGGGACCACACAGCCGAGTCTCATCAACTTCACGGATGCGTCATTGAGGGTGTTGCTCAAATCTTCTGACCAGCACCGCAGGTGTCTGTATCTCTCGGGCCTGGTTGACGCCAGGATATATTATGATAGTAAGCGTGCAGTACAGCCCTATCACGCAGTCTCAATCCTGGATGAAACTCCATAGCATCATGATTATCATCCTCATCACACCATCGTCATGGTATTGTAAAAAAACAATAACAACAAACAAACAAACAAAAACTATGCCAGCTTCTGTGGCCATTAAGGTGGCGTAGAAAATTGGGACCAAAAAAAAAAAAACAAAACAAAAAAGATAGCTCAAAGATAGCTAACAGCGATGATAAAACAAAACAAACAAACAAAAACCAACTCTTGGCCTCCCATAATTTGGGCAGGCTGACACAGCTGTTGAACCCTTGGCCTTACCATTTGACGAGAGGGGTTCATTCTCTGCCCGCCACATAAAGCCCATTGACCTGTTCATCTTAATGTTTATATCATTCTGGACGGTGTAAGCTTAGTGTTGTAAAGGTCCTGCACTCTTCCCTTCCTTCACCTCCCTTTTGACTCCCTACTTCAAAATCCTTGCCAGGACGTAGGGTTTTGCGCAGGCTCAAGGAATGTGCTAAATAGTTCCTAGCAAATCGGATGGAGTG
>JAPXFY010000034.1:11542602-11547602 GCA_030674185.1 Monoplex corrugatus
GGATATATAATGATAGTAAGCGCAGAGTACAGCCCTGTCACGCAGTCTCAATCCTGGATGAAACTCCATAGCATCATGATTATCATCCTCATCGACATCATCATCACTCGCATTGTAATAAAAAAACTGTGCCAGCTTCTGCGGCCATTAAGATGGCGTAGAAAATGGAATGAAAAATAAAAAGATGAGCACAAAAGGTAACCTCCCTGTGTGCGATGATCCTAACAAAATGTTTTTTAAAAAGTAACCAAGTAGAATCGAACCCCAGACCTTCCAATTGGAAGTCTAGTTTATGTCTTAGCCACTGCACCACCACTCCTTATCGACAAAGTTGCCATCGGGCGAGAGATATATTCATGCAAACCCCAGTAGTCACTGAAAGATGGAAGCAATGACCAAGCGATTTAATCTCTTGACTCAAAGCTGAAAAGTTCCAGGTTCAGATCCTGGATCAGAAAGGGATTTTTCCTCCTTTGTCTGCTACTACATCTTGAATGTTGGTCTTGGTACTGATCTTTCAGATAGGATGAGGAGCTGGGGGTCCTCGTGCTACATGCTATTAGTGCACGTAAAAGATCCCACAGCATCTAAGTAGATATTTTCAGTAAGAGAAAGTCCCTTATGTAAATAAACAATACAAAACCATGAATAACAACAACAGAAGAACAACAACAACAGAACTACCAACCAAACAAGAAACAAAAATACGCAGGCAGAAAAAAATGGGTGGCGCTTTACTGTGGCGACGCCCTCAACCCTAGGAACATCAACAGCCTGAACAGACACCTATAATTATAAACAAAACACTACACTACATAATCAAAGCCACTCTCATTCATTTAAACGTTTACTCATGTTCACTCAAACACAAAACAAACAAACAAACAAAATCCCAGAGTAGTCATAATTATCGCCAAAAGTTGCTTTAAAACTCTGTTTCCCCTATTCGCGAATGGAAGTGCTCAAGCACACACAACACGTAAGCAGCAAAATTAAGAACGCTGCGGAAATCCCTAAGTCTAAAAATAGACCAACCTCGACCCCTGAAAGCTCCACCAGTGCTTATGCACACAGAACGTAAGCAACAAATTGAAAACTTCAGCGGAAATCCCCCAAGTTTAAAAATAGGCCAACCTCGACCCTCGATAACTCAACCAATTGGACGTCCGCTCGCGCTTTTATTTATAACAATCTTGCGACCTCCCAACAAAAGGTCACAGCCGGCGAAACCGGTAACGGTTATGTGTGCGCGCGTGGCCCAGTTTAGTTGTGAAATGGCCTTTCCACCCACACCGTCATCCTCCCGCCCCACCCCCTCGCAGTGGAGAGGGTTCTATGTTTGACGGAGCGATCGATTCATTGATTATTTTTCAGTTTCACGCGTCAATGCCCCACTCTCTGCGGACTGGCTAACTGAAAGATCCGTTGCGTGGACGGTCATTGGGCCCCTCACTGTGTCGAGTGTTCGTGGCCTCGTGACCTGCCCTCATTTATAGGCAAATAACTCGAGAACTCTTGAACTCTTAGTAGTCAATCGGCGTAAGGGTGGAGAAAATTCAGAGCGAATTGATCTGATCGACTGGTCATGTTTGGTTAAGTTCTCGATTTTACTGACTCTCTCTCTCTCTCTATCTCTCTCTCTCTCACTCTCTCTCTCTCTCTCTCTCTCTCTCTGTCTGTCTGTCTCTCTCTCTCTCAGACACACACACACAAACACACAAACACACTAACACACAACACAGTAATTACTATTTTGTTTCCTGTGTTTTTCCTCCCATCTCTCTCAAACGATATAATGCCTGATATTATTGATTTATTGATTTGTTACTTCTGTGTCTTTAGTTCTAGGCAAATATGAAGAATCATCATCATTATCATCATCATCGTCGTCGTCGTCGTCATCATCATCATCGTCGTCGTCGTCGTCATTTTCATCATGTGCCCTGCCGCATGACGTTGGCGATCATGGCCTTCCATACGAATTCATCTTTTGTCGCTGCAAGTACATCTCCCACCTTCTCTGTCTTCCTCCCTCGGTCTACCTGGTGCTGTTTTTCCCTAAAGTTTTCCTGTTGTGACCAGGTGCTCTAACTTCTCTTGCCTCATAAAATAACCTATAAATGTTGCTTGTCTTTTCCTAATCTTCTTCACCAATGTTCTTTTTGTGCTTGCCTCTTTCAAGACTGTCTCGTTTGTTTTCTTTGCTGTCCATGGAACTCTTAACATTCTTATTAGAAACCACATTTCAGCTGCCTCAATCTTGTTCTGACTTTGCGTGTTGACTGTCCACGCTTCAAATCTCTACAATAGTATCACAGACCTCTTAGTATCAGTTCTATATAACACTGAAGAACTTTCTTCCTGACGTTAACTGATAGGCAATTGTTGGTAAGAAAGCTTTCCATTTTCTGGAATGCTGTTTTAGCTTGGCTGATTCTATTGGCTATTTCTAATGTGCATCTGCCGTCTGGTGAGATGAATGTTCCCAGATATTTAAACTCTCAGCTTGTCTCAGTGTTGTGCCATTTGCTGTTATTTTGCATGAGGGTTTTTGTTTGTTTGTTTGTTTGTTTGTTTGTTTGTCTGTTTTGTATTAAATACCATGACTTCAATATTCTTTATTTCTGCTTTCTATTGCTATTATATTCGCAAGATTTTGTAGTTCTTTTTCATTCTCTGCAGTTAGAACGGTATCCTCTGCATAACGATGATAGTCAATTAGTTTTCCTCCAGCTTTTGCATACGATGATAGTCAATTAGTTTTCCTCCAGCTTTTGTCCCAGGGCATTCTTCTTTCTCATGATGGTTTCGCTGTAAAGTGAAAACAAATCTACGACATAACACAACTCTGCCTGACCCCTCTTTTGATATTTTGGAAAAAGCTTATATCGTTTTCTATTCTCATTGCTGCTGTGTGTTCCCAACACATATTCCAAATTATCCTTAGATCCTTTCCATCGACATTGAATCTTTCTAGTTGGTTGATGAATTCTTCGTGTCTTACCTGATCAAAAGCCTTGGCATAATAAACAAAACATAAATATAAATCGTTAGTCAACTCCACTGATATTTCAATGAGTTCTTAGGATGTATATAATAGTTCCTTTCCTTTCAACAAATCTTCACTGTTCCGCTATTTCTCTTTTGATTCTGTTCCTTGTCCTCATCATGATTATTCATAATAGTATTTTTTGTGAACATGACTCATCAGGCTGATTGTACATGGAGTTCGCATTCTATAGCCCTGGCTTTCTTTGGAAATGCAATGAAATTTGATTTTGACATATCTTTAGGGATTTTTCCAGTGTCATAAATTTCATTTAGGAGGACTGTTACTTTTTCAATACCAAATTCATCTAGAGCCTCGATTATTTCTATAATAATATTGTCTGGTCCTGGTTCTTTTCCGAGTTTCATCTTTTTCATCACTGTTCTGACTTCATCTTTCACTATGTAGATTATGTATTATGTAGATTAGCAACAGCAAAATTGAAAAATGACATTTTGCCACTGCAGGTCTTAGACAATTATTACTTCCAACGCTGTCATTGTCACTAAACAATATCACTGTCAGTTTCTTTCGTTCGTTCGTTCGTTCGTTCGTTCGTCCGTCCGTCCGTCCGTCCATCCGTCCATCCATTCATTCATTCATTCATTCATTCATTCATTCATTCATTCATTCAATCCTTCAATCATTCATTCACTCATTCATTCATTCATTTCTTCTTCAGTGAACCAGTTCGTTCAGTTGGTTAGAGTACTATACTGTTAAGAGGGAGGTCGTGGATTTGATCCTTTACGCAGGAGACATGGGTTCAAGATCTCGTGTGTCGGGTTCAATCCCAGCCCACAACATAAAAGCAAGCCTGTTCACTGCCCATCTTAATATTTCCGTCATTCTGGTAGTGTCGGCTTAGTCTCCCTTCTGTCACTTCCCCACCCCCCACTGTTTTCTATGTCAAGGTCATGTCAGCACACAGGGTTTTGCAGTCTCTGGGAGTCTGGCAGATACTTGGTAGCAGATTTGGGTGAAGCATATATGGAAGTGTTCGAGTGCGCTGAATCTATCTTGAACAAACTCCGAACTCTAAACTTCATACAACACTAATATGGCCCGTCTTAGACGGAGACAGAGAAAGAAAGCACACAAACAGACAACCTGACAGACAGACAACCAGACAGACAGAGCCGTTGACAATTCTTATGTGAGAAAGAAAGAGACAAACAGCAAGACCTCTTTTTTCATAGAAAGCAAGAGAGAGAGAGACAGACAGAGAGAGAGAACAGAGACAGAGACAGACAGAGAGAGAGAGAGAGATAAATTTGACTGGGTCCGAATGGGTCATGCAGCTCAGGGCAGCCTTTCACCCCCCACCCCCCACCCCCCACACCCCCCACCGCCCTTTGCTTGATGAAATAACTATCGTGTGGCGTTCACAACGTTGGAGGTGATTGTCTGGAGAGTAGTGAGGTATTGGTGCTCTGGGTCTGTCCAGCAGCTTTGGGTGTTTCTTGTTAACTTTGACGTGTGGCTTGGCCGCTGACTTCAGCGAATCAGACCTACGAACGCAGAGAAATTCCTGCTGGCTGCTCGGAAAGATAGCAAGTTTGGGATGCCATTCGGGTCATGTCAGACTTTGCTGAACAATAAAATGGGCTGTGTCTGGAGCATCATGCCTGGCCACTTTCGCGGCCGTTCAAACAACCCCTGTTATTGAAGTAACACAACATTGGGAGCTTCCGACTGCCAACTGTCGAGAATACAGTAAGGAGAAAAAGAGCTGGCAGCTATGTGAGCTGGTGGCAGGGCGGGCTGCCCGAAAGAGAGACGAAGGCCCAGAATAAAACAAGAGACGGCTCTTCCATTCTGTCTTGATTCGATAGCTGGGCTGGACCTGGTTGGTGCGCGTTGTGTGGCTATGTCCCGAGGTTTGTCATCTCCCCACTTTGCCATTCAGTTTTGTAAACAAGGTAACTGATGACTGGGTCCTAATGGGTTA
>JAPXFY010000034.1:11555102-11565102 GCA_030674185.1 Monoplex corrugatus
CCCGATCGAAAGTCTTGGTATAGTCAACAAAGCATAAATACAAATCCTTATTCATCTCAATTGACCTCTCTATGATAGTTCTTAGGATGTATATGGCATTAATAGTTCCTTTCCCCTCCACAAATCCACACTGTTCTTCTGCTATTTCTCTTTTGATTCTATTCCTTGTCTTCATCATGATTATTCTTGACAGGATTTTTGTTACATGACTCATCAAACTGATTGTGCGAATCCCAGTCTGCAACATAAAAACAATCCCAGAATGTAACATAAAAACAATCCCAGAATGTAACATAAAAACAATCCCTTCTGTAACATAAAAACAATCCCCTTCTGTAACAAAAACAATCCCCTTCTGTAACATAAAAACAATCCCAGTTCAGCAACATAAGAACAATCCCCTTCTGTAACATAAAAACAATCCCAGTCGTAACATAAAAACAATCCCAGTCTGTAACATAAAAACAATCCCAGTCTGTAACATAAAACAATCCCAGTCTGTAACATGTAATAAAACAATCCCAGTCTGTACATGTAACATAAAAACAATCCCGTCTGTACATGTAACATAAGAACAATCCCAGTCTGTAATGTAACATAAAAACAATCCCAGTCTGTAACATAAAACAATCCCAGTCTGTAAAAATAAAAACAATCCCAGTCTGTAACATGTAACATAAAAACAATCCCAGTCTGTAACATAATAAAACAATCCCAGTCTGTAACATAAGAAACAATCCCAGTCTGTAACATGTAACATAAAAACAATCCACTGTCTGTAACATAAAAACAATCCCAGTCTGTAACATCATAAGAAACAATCCCAGTCTGTAACATGTAACATAAAAACAATCCCAGTCTGTAACATAAAACAATCCCAGTCTGTAAAATAAAAAACATCCCAGTCTGTAACATAAAAACAATCCCAGTCTGTAACATAAAAACAATCCCAGTCTGTAACATGCAACATAAAAACAATCCCAGTCTGTAACATGTAACATAAAAACAGTCCCAGTCTGTAACATGTAACATAAAAAACATCCCAGTCTGTAACATGTAACATAAAAACAGTCCCAGTCTGTAACATGTAACATAAAACAATCCCAGTCTGTAACATGTAACATAAAAACAGTCCCAGTCTGTAACATGTAACATAAAAACAATCCCAGTCTGTAACATGCAACATAAAAACAGTCCCAGTCTGTAACATGTAACATAAAAACAATCCCAGTCTGTAACATGCAACATAAAAACAGTCCCAGTCTGTAACATGCAACATAAAAACAGTCCCAGTCTGTAACATGCAACATAAAAACAATCCCAGTCTGTAACATGTAACATAAAAACAGTCCCAGTCTGTAACATGCAACATAAAAACAGTCCCAGTCTGTAACATGCAACATAAAAACATCCCAGTCTGTAACATGAACATAAAAACAATCCCAGTCTGTAACATGCAACATAAAAACAGTCCCAGTCTGTAACATGCAACATAAAAACAGTCCCAGTCTGTAACATGTAACATAAAAACAATCCCAGTCTGTAACATGACATAAAACAGTCCAGTCTGTAACATAAAAAACAGTCCCAGTCTGTAACATGCAACATAAAAACAATCCCAGTCTGTAACATGAACATAAAAACAATCCCAGTCTGTAACATGCAACATAAAAACAATCCCAGTCTGTAACATGCAACATAAAAACAATCCCAGTCTGTAACATGCAACATAAAAACAATCCCAGTCTGTAACATGCAACATAAAAACAGTCCCAGTCTGTAACATGCAACATAAAAACAATCCCAGTCTGTAACATGAACATAAAAACAGTCCATCTGTAACATGACATAAAACAATCCGCACTGTAACATAAAAACAGTCCCAGTCTGTAACATGAACATAAAAACAGTCCCAGTCTGTAACATGTAACATAAAAACAATCCCAGTCTGTAACATAACATGAAAAACAGTCCCAGTCTGTAACATGTAACATAAAAACAGTCCCAGTCTGTAACATGCAACATAAAAACAATCCCAGTCTGTAACATGTAACATAAAACAATCCCATGTCTGTAACATAAAACAGTCCAGTCTGTAACATGCAACATAAAAACAGTCCCAGTCTGTAACATGTAACATAAAAACAGTCCCAGTCTGTAACATGTAACATAAAAACAATCCCAGTCTGTAACATGCAACATAAAAACAATCCCAGTCTGTAACATGCAACATAAAAACAGTCCCAGTCTGTAACATGCAACATAAAAACAGTCCCAGTCTGTAACATGCAACATAAAAACAATCCCAGTCTGTAACATGTAACATAAAAACAATCCCAGTCTGTAACATGCAACATAAAAACAATCCCAGTCTGTAACATGTAACATAAAAACAGTCCCAGTCTGTAACATGCAACATAAAAACAATCCCAGTCTGTAACATGTAACATAAAAACAATCCCAGTCTGTAACATAAAAACAGTCCCAGTCTGTAACATGCAACATAAAAACAGTCCCAGTCTGTAACATGTAACATAAAAACAGTCCCAGTCTGTAACATGTAACATAAAAACAGTCCCAGTCTGTAACATGTAACATAAAAACAGTCCCAGTCTGTAACATGCAACATAAAAACAATCCCAGTCTGTAACATGTAACATAAAAACAGTCCCAGTCTGTAACATAAAAACAGTCCCAGTCTGTAACATGCAACATAAAAACAATCCCAGTCTGTAACATAAAAACAGTCCAGTCTGTAACATAAAAACAGTCCCAGTCTGTAACATGCAACATAAAAACAGTCCCAGTCTGTAACATAAAAACAGTCCCAGTCTGTAACATGCAACATAAAAACAATCCCAGTCTGTAACATAAAAACAGTCCCAGTCTGTAACATGTAACATAAAAACAGTCCCAGTCTGTGCAAGAGGGATTCATCGCACTCGGACAATTCCATATGCGCTCCACCCAAGTCCGCCAGCAGCTATATCTGGCAGATTCCCAGAGCCTGCGCAAAGCCCTATGCGCGGAAACCCCCAGTGCTTCCACGTGGACTGGATGGTTCTTTCGATGGAGCCGTGGACTCAAGATCAGATATATCGAGTTCAGTTCCAGCCTGTGGCATTAAAAACTGGCCTGTTCACTGCCCATCTTCATGTTTTTCCATCATTTTGATGGTGTCAGCTTGCTGTTTCGTAAGTCCCCCCCCCCCCCCCACACACACACACACGCTTTCCTGTGTCAAGACTTTGCCAGCGCACAGTTTTGTGCAGGCTCAGGAAGTCTGCAAGGTGATTTGCTGGCGTATTTGGGTGGAGCGCATATGGAATTGTCCGAGTGCAACGAAACCCTCTTGAACAAACTCCAAACTCCAAACCCGTAAACTGAGGTCTCGTGTGCAGCAGGTACTTAGAGCATGTAAAAGATCCCATGGCAGCGAAAGAGTTGTCTGCCCTGGCAAAATTCTGCAGAAAACTCCACTTTCATAGGTAAACCCACAAATGCACGCATACAGGGACAAATACGTTGATACTGTACTATGGTGACATCATTTCCCCACTTGGAGAAGAACCCGCATTTCACAGGTGAAAAAGAAAAGTCCATGGTGACCATGGTTGTGGGTTCGAACCACAGGGTGCTTTACATTATCGTTGGCATCCTTCCATCCTAACGTAATTGCGGGCCTCAATAGCTCAGGTGGTTGAGCGTTGAATTCACATGCTAATGGTTGTGGGTTCGAATCCCGGGGTGCACTATATTAAAACTGGCCTTCTCACTGTCCCATCTTAACATCATTGTTGTTCTGGTGGTGTCAGTATAGGATTAGATAGGTCCCCCTTCCCCCACTTCCCTGGGATGGTTTTCCCCGTCGGCCATATCACCTGAGGTGGGCATTGACGTAAAAAACTGAACCAAATCAATCAATCAAAACCTAACGTAATTGTTGCTCTGATGGTTTCGGTGTAAGTTTGGTTTAGGTGACGACAGCAGAGATTTCTGTGACGACAGTAGAGAGGCATCCAGGAGTCATGACCTAGATGTGGCTCGGTCTCCTTAGAGTGTACGGAGTTTAGGGCCCTATACAGTACTAACTTGAGGTGAGTTGTCTCCTTACAAGACTTTCAACTGTCCAGCTCTGACCAGAGTTTCTTGCTACTTAGGCATGTCTCTCTTCCCCCCACTTGCATGAGATGGTTATCCCTGTCGACAATAATTATCACCTGAGGTGAACGCTGGCGTAAAACTGACGCAATCAATCAATCAATCAAACTGTTGTGACCAAGAGTTTGGAGTTTGTTCAAGAGGGATTCACCACACTCGAGACAATTCCATATGCGCTCCATCCCAAAACAAACAAATCTCCAACAACTACAACAGAAATGAACCCATTCCATTTCACTAATTATCATTTATTTGTGTATTTGTTGATCTATTATAAAGTTTGTGTGTGTGTGTGTGTGTGTGCGTGCGTGTGGTTGTGTGTGTGTGTGTGTGTGTGTGTGTGTGTGTGTGTGCGTGTGTGTGTGTGTGTGTGTGTGTGTGTGTGTGTGTGTGTGTGTGTGTGTGTGTGTGTGTGTGCTGTGTGTGTGTGTGAGTGTGTGTGTGTGTGTGTGTGTTGTATGTGTGTGTGTTGATGTGTGTGTGTGTTGTGTGTGTGTGTGTGTGGTGTGTGTGTGTGTGTTTATCATAATAGATTTACTATGTGTAAGTCAGACTGCTATCCACGGAAAGACAGCGTTGCCGTAGTACAGCGCCGCCTATTTCTTCTTTTTTCTGTATGCGTGTTTCTGTTTGTCTATGAAAGCGAATTTTATTTTTCACAGAATGTCGCCTGGGACAACTCCTTTGTCGCCATGAGATCTTAAATGCACCCAGAATGTCTGTTGCATGCACATTGGACCTCGGTTCATCGTCTCATCCGCAGGTCTGGGTACGAATCTTTTCAGATGAGGTCCCGTAAGCAGCACGCGCTGAGCACACGGAGTGTGTTTGAAGTTCGTCAGCTCAAGAGAGATTCGTCACGCTCGGACAATTCCGTAAACGCTCCACCCAAATCTGCCAGTAGTTATCTGGGAGACTGTTTGATCCAACGCAAAACCTTTTGCACGAACAAGATCTTGAAGTCAGGAGAGCGAAGGAGAGGACAGGGGAAGGGGAGGGGGAGAGAAAAGGCCTCATCATCATCATCATGTGCCCTGCCGCATGGCGTTGGCGATCAGGACCTCCATATGCATCTATCAATTGTTGCCGCAAACACCTCTTCCACCCTCTCTGTCCTCAGCCACCCTGCAAGTCCGTCCAATATTTTCTCCCTGGGTCTGCCTGGTGCTCTCTTTCCCTCCACATTTCCTGTTGTGACCAAGTGCTCTAATTTCCCTTTCCTCATAAAATGGACTATAAATGTTGCCTGTCTTTTCCTAGTCTTCCTTATGAATGATCTATTTGTGTCTGCCTCTCAGACTGTCTCGTTTGTTTTCTTTGCTGTCAATGGAACTCTCAACATTCTTTTTAGAAACCACATCTCGTTTTGGCTTTTGCTTGAAAGAACCTACGAAACAGTAATCTGACGCCATCAGACTGATTGAGGCACATAGATATGGCAGCCAAAGCCAACAGGACAGTTTTTAACGTTGCAGGCTGGGATTGAACTCGAGGTATAAGATCTTGAGTCCACGGGTCTAACAAAAGAACCAACCAACCCGCGTGAAAAAAACAACAACAAAAGGTCAACCACCCGATTGTGTTCAGTATGGTAACTCAGATTTGAACCTAGGACCTTTAGGTCTTCAGTCTAAAAGCTCTTCCATGACATTTTTATTTGTTTGTTTTTCGTTTATTTGTTTTGCTGTTGTTCTTGCACTCAGCAACAAAAGAATAAACTGCCCATAGAAAATTCAATGGACAAATCCATTTCCATAAGTAAGCCTAAACAAGTATGCATGCGAACATGGACAAACATTAGTGGCGCATTCCCATGGCGACGTGGTTTCTCTCCAGGGAGAGCAACCGTCCTTTCTATCGGGGAAAAATGCCGTTGTGCCCTTTCTCTACGCCACCTTCACCACAGCCCCATCTCTCACCCACTCCCCTACCCTCAAATCGATTCATTCATTTTACTTATGCTCGGTCCCTACGGCAGTCTGTAGCTATATGCTTTTTCAAGACTTGTTCGCTCTGTGTGTTTGAGAGAGAGAGAGAGAGAGAGAGAGAGAGAGAGAGAGAGAGAGAGAGAGAGAGAGAACTTGACTGCCCTTATATTTTTTTCTTCTACTATATCCAAGTCTAGATTTAGCTGGGCGACTTTCGTGTGACATATACGTCAACGCGCTTTGCGACAACCGAGAGGCCCAAAAGCGTCATCAGCGCGCTAATTACGTCTCGCTTCTGACGTCAGAGCTCCTCGTGCTGCGCACGCGCACAAGCCTGGGATCATTCAGGGTAGAAAGTTGAGCGCGCGAGGGTGGTGTGTATGTTTGTGTGTGTGTGAGTGTGTGTGTGTGTGTGAGAGAGAGAGAGGTGGGGTGGGGTGGGGAACGTTTGGGGTAGGGTAAGGCGGGGTGAGGATGTTGAAGGGGGTTGATATCGACCATTGTGACGCCATAGGCTGTCGCGCGCGCGTCACCATCCGGATGAATTCGGACTGAGAGATCTTAACATTATAGCGGCTTTCAATGAATCTCTTTCTTTGTCTGTCCGTCTGTCTGTCTGTCAGTCTGTCTCTCTCTCTCTCTCTTTCTCTCTCTTCTCTCTCTCTTTCTCTCTCTCAGTCTCTCTGTCTCTGTCTCTCTGTCTGTCTTTCTTTCTCTATTTCTCTCTGTCTCTCTCTATGTCTTTCTATATTTCTCTGTCAGTCTGTCTGTCTGTCTGTCTCTCTCTCTCTCTCTGTCTCTCTCTCTCCCTGTCTCTCTCTCTCTCTCTCTCCCTCTCTGTCTCTTTCTTTTTCTTTCGTGTTTAAGAAAAAAAGTTCTCTCTCTGTCTGTCTCTCTGTCTGTGTGTGTGTGTGTGCATGTGTGTGTGCATGAGTGTATGTGTGTGTGTGTGTACGTGTGTGCGTACGTGTGTGTGTGCTCTGTGATGTGTGTGTGTATGTTTGTGTGTGTGTGTGCACGTGTGTGTATGTGTGTGTGTGTGTGTGTGTGTGTGTGTGTGTGTGTGTGTGTGTGTGTGTGTGTGTGTGTGTGTGTGTGTGTGTGTTCCTGCGCTCTTCATTGTGTTTGCCTTCGTATTCGATTTTCAGTTTCCAGATCAAGACTTCTTACGGCCGCCCGCTCTCTCTGTCTCGCTCTCCATTCCACTACCACCCCTACCCCGCCCCAACCCCTTCTCTCGAAACAGATAGAGAGGGAGAGGGAGAGAGAGAGACAGACAGACAGAGACAGAGACAGACAGAGAGACAGAGACAGAGAGAAGAGAGAGACAGAGAGAGACAGAGAAAGACAGAGAAAGACAGAGACAGAGACAGAGAGACAGAGAGAAGAGAGAGACAGAGGGAGACAGAGAAACAGAGAGACAGACTTAAGCACGTATGCGTTTACACACACACTCGCATACACACACACAAACATAAAAATACTGACCTACACATGTACACACACACACATATGCCCACACGTACGCACGTAGACATACGAATGCACACAAAAACGATGCTAGTCTTTTGAATGAGAGGACGAACCGATGTCCCGTGTGTGCTAACACGCAAAGAGTCTACGTTAACCCTTTGACTCCACCGCCCTATCCACCAACTGCAAAAACTTAACCCTTTGACTACAGGAAGCTGGTGGATAGGGTGAGGGAATCAGAGGGTTGATTTTTTTGTTGTTGCTTTGCTAGCATGATTGACAATGCAGGATACTGGTGGACAGGGTGCGAGAGTCAAAGGGTTAAAATCCTATGGCAGCAATGGAGTCGTCCGTGGCCAACTTGTGCAGAAAAATTCATTTTCAAACGTAAATAAAAAACAGAACAAAAACAAGAGGTGGGGGTTGAGGAAAATAACAGGTGGCACTACAGTGTGGCGACGCGCTTTCCCAAGGGAAGATCCCGTTTCGCCTTTTTCCGTTTTCGCCTTTTCCAGTTTCATCTTTTCACTGTCTCGACTTTTTTTCCATTTCAACTTTTTCCCTTTTCAACTTTTTTCGTTTCGCCTTTTTCCTGTTTCGTTTTTATTTGTTGTTGTTGTTGTTGGGGTTTTTTTTGTTTTGTTTTTTCATTTTACCTTTTTCTCCGTCTCGAATTTTTCCCATCTGACCTTTTTTCCTTCTCGAATTTTTCCCTCTCGCCTTTCCGTCTCGCCTTTTCCCGTCTCGCCTTTTCCCGTCTCGTCTTTTTCTGTTTCGCCTGTCCCATATTCGTCTTTTTACCGTTTCGCCCTTTGATACGTTACTGTTTTAACTTTCTGTCTGTCCATTGTGTCTGTGTTACTGCTTCCGTCTCTCTTTCTCTTTGTTTCTCTTTATCTCTGTCTCTTTGTCATTGTGTGTCTGTGTCTGTTTGTTTCTTTGTCTCGCCCTCTGTCTCTGTCTGGCTGTCTCTGTCTGTCTGTCTGTCTACTTGTTTGGTTTCTGTCTGTCTGTCTGTCTATCCGTCTTTCTCTGTCTCGGTCTGTCTGTCTGCCTTTTTCTCTTTTTCTGTCTGTCTGTCTGTCTCTCTCTCTCTCTCTCTGTTTTTCTCTCTGCCGGTCTGTCTGTCTCTGTATCTGTCTATATATCTCTAGCTCTCTTTGTCTCTCTCTTTGTCTCTCTTTGTCTCCCTCTGTCTCTCTCTCTCTCTCTCTCTGTCTCCCTGTCTCTGTCTCTCTCTGTCTCCCTGTCTCTTTCCATCTGTCTCTCTGTCTATCTGTTTGTCTCTTTATCTGCGTCTGTCTCACTGGCTCTCTGTCTGGTTGTCCTCCCTCTGTCTGTCCGCCTGTCTTTCTGTCTGTCTCTCTGTGTCCATCTGACTGTCTGTCTGTCTGCCTGTCTGTCTGTCTGTCTCTTTGTGTCCATCTGACTGTCTGTCTGCTTGTCTTTCTGTCTGTCTCTCTGTGTCCATCTGACTGTCTGTTTGTCTGCTTGTCTGTCTGCTTGTCTTTCTGTCTATCTCTCTGTGTTCACCTGATTGTCTGTCTGTCTGCTTGTCTGTCTGCCTGTCTGCCTCTCTCTCTCTCTTTCTCCTTTTCTCCCCCCCCCCTCTCTCTCTCAACAAACAAGAAAAGAAAAGAAAAGAAGAGAATGTGCTGAACGTCAGAAAACTATTTCCATCAATCGACCTTTGCGGGCACTGTTTGAATCCCATGACGTCATTGTGCTCTGTAACTGTGTAAAAATCAAAGACAATACGGGTGGGTGGGTCAATCTTTGTGTAAAGATAAAAGAGGGTACTACGGGTGGGTCAATCTTTGTGTAAAGATAAAAGAGGGTACGTACGGGTGGGTCAATCTTTGTGTAAAGATAAAAGAGCGTACGGGTGGGTGGGTCAATCTTTGTGTAAAGATAAAAGAGCGTACGGGTGGGTGGGTCAATCTTTGTGTAAAGATAAAAGAGGGTACGTACGGGTGGGTCAATCTTTGTGTAAAGATAAAAGAGCGTACGGGTGGGTGGGTCAATCTTTGTGTAAAGATAAACAGGGTACAGGTGGGTGGGTCAGTCTTTGTGTACAGATAAAAGAGGGTACAGGTGGGTGGGTCAATCTCTGCACAAAAATGAATGAGGGTTAGGGTAGGAGGGTCAGTCTGTGTATGTGTAGTGTGTGTGTCTGTGTGGAGTGTGTTTGTGTGTCTGTGTGGAGTGTGTTTGTGTGTGTGTGTGTATGTGTATGTGTGTGTATGTGTGTGTCATCATCATCATCATTATTATCATCATTGTCGTCGTCGTCGTCGTCATCATCATCATCATCTCATCATTGACAGTACTTTCTGAATAAAAAGGAGGATTTTTTGGAATGGTTTGGCCATGCTGTGTGTGTGCGTGTGTGTGTGTGTGTGTGTGTGTGTGTGTGTGTGTGTGTGTGTGTGCGTGCG
>JAPXFY010000034.1:11570102-11572602 GCA_030674185.1 Monoplex corrugatus
ACCTGACAATAAAACATTGTACACTGGCCATTCAGCAACCTGACAGTAATACATTGTACACTGGCCATTCAGCAAACTGACAGCAATACATTGTACACTGGCCGTTCAGCAACCTGACAATAATACATTGTACACTGGCCATTCAGCAACCTGACAATAATACATTGTACACTGGCCATTCAGCAACCTGACAATAATACATTGTACACTGGCCATTCAGCAACCTGACAGTAATACATTGTACACTGGCCATTCAGCAACCTGACAATAATACATTGTACACTGTCCATTCAGCAACCTGACAATAATACATTGTACACTGGCCATTCAGCAAACTGACAGTAATACATTGTACACTGGCCATTCAGAAAACTGACAGTAATACATTGGACACTGGCCATTCAGCAAACTGATAGTAATACATTGTACACTGGCCATTCAGCAACCTGACAATAATACATTGTACACTGGCCATTCAGCAACCTAACAGTAATACATTGTACACTGGCCATTCAGCAACCTGACAATAATACATTGTACACTGGCCATTCAGCAACCTGACAGTAATACATTGTACACTGGCCATTCAGCAAACTGACAATAATACATTGTACACTGGCCATTCAGCAACCTAACAGTAATACATTGTACACTGGCCATTCAGCAACCTGACAGTAATACATTGTACACTGGCATTCAGCAAACTGACAATAATACATTGTACACTGGCCATTCAGCAAACTGACAGTAATACATTGTACACTGGCCATTCAGCAAACTGACAGCAATACATTGTACACTTGCTAGTTAGCAACCTGACAATAATACATTGTACACTGGCCATTCAGTAAACTGACAATAATACATTGTACACTGGCCATTCAGCAACCTGACAGCAATACATTGTACACTGGCCATTCAGCAACCTGACAGTAATACATTGTACACTGGCCATTCAGCAACCTGACAGTAATACATTGTACACTGGCCATTCAGCAACCTGACAGTAATACATTGTACACTGCCCATCTAGCAACCTGACAGTAATACATTGTACACTGGCCATTCAGCAACCTGACGATAATACATTGTACACTGGCCATTCAGCAACTGACAGTAATACATTGTATACTGGCCATTCAGCAAACTGACAGCAATACATGGTACACTGGCCATTCAGCAAACTGACAGTAATACATTGTACACTGGCCATTCAGCAAACTGACAGTAATACATCGTACACTGGCCATTCAGCAAACTGACAGTAATACATTGTATACTGGCCATTCAGCAAACTGACAGTAATACATTGTACACTGGCCATTCAGCAAACTGACAGTAATACATTGTACACTGGCCATTCAGCAAACTGACAGTAATACATTGTACACTGGCCATTCAGCAAACTGACAGTAATACATTGTACACTGGGCATTCAGCAAACTGACAGTAATACATTGTACGCTGGCTAGTTAGCTAACTGACAGTAATACATTGTACACTGGCCTTTCAGCAAATTGATAGCAATACATTGTACACTGGCCATTCAGCAAACTGACAGCAATACATCGTACACTGGCCATTTAGTAAACTGACAGTAATACATTGTACACTGGCCATTCAGTAAACTGACAGTAATACATAGTACACTGGCCATTCAGCAAACTGACAGTAATACATTGTACTCTGGCCATTCAGCAAACTGACAGTAATACATTGTACACTGGCCATTCAGCAAACTGACAGCAATACATTGTACACTGGCCATTCAGCAACCTCACAGTTATACATTGTACACTGACTAGTTAGCAAACTGACAGTAATACATTGTACACTGGCTAGTTAGCAAACTGACAGCAACACATTGTACACTGGCCTTTCAGCAAACTGATAGCAATGCATTGTACACTGGCCATTCAGCAAACTGACAGCAATACATCGTACACTGGCCATTCAGTAAACTGACAGTAATACATTGTACACTGGCCATTCAGTAAACTGACAGTAATACATAGTACACTGGCCATTCAGCAAACTGACAGTAATGCATTGTACACTGGCCATTCAGCAAACTGACAGTAATACATTGTACACTGGCCATTCAGCAAACTGACAGCAATACATTGTACACTGGCCATTCAGCAAACTGACAGTAATACATTGTACACTGACTATTCAGCAAACTGACAGTAATACATTGTACACTGGCCATTCAGCAAACTGACAGCAATACATTGTACACTGGCCATTGAGCAAACTGACAGTAATACATTGTACACTGGCCATTCAGCAAACTGACAGCAATACATTGTACACTGGTCATTCAGCAAACTGACAGTAATACATTGTACACTGGCCATTCAGCAAACTGACAGCAATACATTGTACACTGGCCATTCAGCAAACTGACAGTAATACATTGTACACTGGCCATTCAGCAAACTGATAGTAATACATTGTACATTGGCCATTCAGCAAACTGACAGTAATACATTGTACA
>JAPXFY010000034.1:11577602-11580102 GCA_030674185.1 Monoplex corrugatus
GAGAGAGAGAGTTATCCTTGTACAGACTGTGACAGCCCTCCCAAAATGAGAGTGGTGGGAATGAAGGTTTTTATATCATTGAACGAAAACATAAACGCGTCGTAACTGGGTATCAAGTTGTAAATATTAATCACTTAACTGGGTTATCAGGTCAAATGTGTTTTTTTTTGTTTTTTGTTTTTTTGTTGTTTTTTTTTTAGAGGGAGGGAGAGAGAGAGACGAAGAAAGAGAGACAGAATGAGAGAGGGAAAGAGGTAGAGAGAGGGAGAGAGACAGGGAGGGAGAGACAGGAAGAGAGACAGGGTGAAGAGAGAGAGAGAGAGAGATAGACAGACAGACATAGACAGACAGACAGATACAGACAGAGACAGAGAGAGAGAGAGACAGGCAGACAGGCAGACAGACAGACAGACAGACAGAGAAAGAAACAGAGAGAAACAGAGAGAGAGAAAGAGAGAGAGAAACAGACAGACAGACAGATAGACAGACGGACAGAAAGAGAAAAAGAGAGAGAAAGAGGGAGAGAAGGGAGAGAGAGAGGGAGAGAGAGGGAGAGAGAGGGAGAGAGAGGGAGAGAGAGGGAGAGAGAGATTGATGTTAATATTAGCATCCTCATCGTTATCTGTCATCAGTTTTGCTTTATGCTTTGGTGTGTTTTTGTTTGTTTGTTTGTCTGTGTTTTTTGTTTGTTGTTAGTGGTGGTGTTTTTGTTTGTCGTTAGTGGTGGTGTTTTTGTTTGTTGTTAGTGGTGGTGTTTTTGTTCGTTGTTAGTGGTGTGGTTTTTGTTTGTTGTTAGTGGTGGTGTTTTTGTTTGTTGTTAGTGGTGGTGTTTTTGTTTGTGTTAGTGTGGTGTTTTTGTTTGTTGTTAGTGGTGGTGTTTTTGTTTGTTGTTAGTGGTGGTGTTTTTGTTTGTTGTTAGTGGGTGGTGTTTTTGTTTTTTGTTTGTTAGTGTGGTGTTTTTGTTTGTTGTTAGTGGTGGTGTTTTGTTTGTTGTTAGTGGGTGTGTGTTTTTTTGTTGTTTGTGTGTGGTGTTTTTGTTTGTTGTGGTTGTGGTGGTTGTTTTTGTTTGTTGTTAGTGGTGGGTGTTTTGTTGTTTTGTTGTGTTTGTTTGTTGTTAGTGGTGTGTTTTTGTTTGTTGTTAGTGGTGGTGTTTTTGTTTGTTGTTAGTGGTGGTGGTTTGTTTGTTGTTAGTGGTGTGTTTTTGTTTGTTGTTAGTGGTGGTGTTTTTGTTTGTTGTTAGTGGGTGGTGTTTTGTTTGTTGTTGTGGTGTGTTTGTGTTTGTTGTTAGTGGTGGTGTTTTTGTTTGTTGTTTGGGGTGGTGTGTTTTTGTTGTATGTGTGTTTTTGTTGTGAGTGGTGGTGTTTTTGTTTGTTGTTAGTGGTGGTGTTTTGTTTGTTGTTAGTGGTGGTGTTTTTGTTTGTTGTTAGTGGGTTTTTGTTGTTGTTAGTGGTGGTGTTTTTTGTTGTTAGTGGTGGTGTTTTTGTTTGTTAGTTGGTGGTGTTTTTGTTTGTTGTTATGGTGGTGTTTTTGTTTGTTGTTTGTGGTTTTTGTTTGTTGTTAGTGGTGGTGTTTTTGTTTGTTCTGTTAGTGGTTGGTGTTTTTGTTTTTGTTTGGTTTTTTTTTGTTGTTAGTGGTGGTGTTTTTGTTTGTTGTTAGTGGTGGTGTTTTTGTTTGTTGTTAGTGGTGGTTTTGTTTGTTTGTTTTGTTGTGTTTTGTGTTTTTGTTGTTGTTAGTGGTGGTTTTTTGTTTGTGTGTTAGTGGTGGTGTTTTTGTTGTTGTTATGGGGTGTTTGTTTGTGTTAGTGGTGGTGTTTTTGTTTGTTTAGTGTGTGTTTTGTTTGTTTAGTGGTGGTGTTTTTGTTGTTGTTGTGGTGGTGTTGTGGTGGTTGTGTTTTTGTTTGTTTGTGTGTTTTAGTGGTTAGGTGGTGTTTTTTTGTTTTTTGGGGTTGGTTGTTGGTGTTTTGTTGTTGTTTGGTGGTTTGTTTGTTGTTTGTGTGTTTTGTTTGTTGTTAGTGGTGGTGTTTTGTTTGTTGTTTGTTTGTTTTGTTGTTAGTGGTGGTGTTTTTGTTTGTTGTTAGTGGTGGTGTTTTTGTTTGTCGTTAGTGGTGGTGTTTGTTTGTGTTAGTGGTGGTGTTTTTGTTTGTGTTAGTGGTGGTGTTTTTAGTTTGTCGTTAGTGGTGGTGTTTTTGTTTGTCGTTAATGGTGGTGTTTTTGTTTGTTTGTTAGTGGTGGTGTGTTTTTGTTTTGTTTGTTTGTTTGTGTTTTTGTTTGTTGTTAGTGGTGGTGTTTTTTGTTTGTCGTTAGTGGTGGTGTTTTTGTTTGTCGTTAGTGGTGGTGTTTTTGTTTGTTGTTAGTGGTGGTGTTTTTGTTTGTCGTTAGTGGTGGTGTTTTTGTTTGTCGTTAGTGGTGGTGTTTTTGTTTGTCGTTAGTGGTGGTGTTTTTGTTTGTTTGTTTGTCTGTGTTTTTGTTTGTTGTTAGTGGTGGTGTTTTTGTTTGTCGTT
>JAPXFY010000034.1:11590102-11592602 GCA_030674185.1 Monoplex corrugatus
TTTTGTCCGACACTGTCGGTTGAGAGACTCCTCCCCCCCACCCACCCCCAGCTGTGAATGGACCCCTGATTTCTTCCATGTCAGCAAGCTAGATCCGCGAGAACAGGACATGGTTACCGCTCTCATCTCTGCCCTCTCCCATTCCCCACCATCCATAGAAAATCAGGTTGAGATTACCCCTCTCATCTCTCCCCTTAGGGCTTCGAATTATAATTAATAATGATGATGGATGGTGGTGGTGGTGGAGACGATTACGCCGCCGCCGCCGCCGCCGACGACGACGAATATGATGATGATGATGATGATGCAGTTGGTGGATCAGGTACGGGAGTCAAAGGGTTAAGTTTTTGCAGTTGTTGGATAGGGTCCGAGCGTCAAAGAGTTAATGATTTCATCATTCTGGTGGTGTCAGCGTAGTGTTTCACGGGTCGCTTCCCTCCTTCTCCCTCCCCCCTCCCCCCTCCCCATTCCAGGACCGTGTCGGTGCATAGGGTTTTATGCAGGCTTGAGGAGTCTGCCAGATGATTGCTGGCGTATTTGGGGTGGAGTGCATATGGATTTGGCCGACTGCGATGAATTCCTCTTGAGCCAACTCCAGACTGGGTGTTTGTGTGTATGTTTGTTTGTGTGTGTGTGTGTGTGTGTGTGTGTGTGTGTGTGTGCGTGTGTGTGTGTGTAAGTGTGGGTGTGTGTGTATAAGCATGAGTGTGTGTGTGTGTGTGTGTGTGTGTGTAAGTGTAATATGTGTGTGTATGTGTGTGTAAGTGTGAGTGTAATGTGTGTGTATAAGTGTGTGTATAAGTGTGTGTGTAAGTGTGAGTGTAATGTGTGTGTATAAGTGTGTGTATAAGTGTGTGTGTAAGTGTGAGAGTAATGTGTGTGTGTGTGTGTGTGGTGTGTGTGTGTGTGTGTGTGTGTGTGTGTGTGTGTGTGTGTGTGTGTGAACGTAATGTGTGTCTGTGTGAATGTGTGTGTATGTTGTGTGTGTGTGCGTGTGCGCGCACGCGCGCGCGCGCTCTTGTCAGTATGCGTGAGTGTAAGTGTGTGCGCGTGTGTAATCAGGGGAAAGAATGCAGAGTGTCTATAGATGGTTAGTAAGGTGTGGATGGCCGAACCTATTCACACCAGCCATGCAGTTTGTTGATGACTGTGACTATTAATAGCTTTGCCTATGGTCCCACTCCTTGTCAGCAACGAAAGGTGACCCAGTCAAGTTGTTCTGGTTGGCGGTAGAGATGTTGGCAAAATGTCCATCGTGATGTCAGTCGCCAGGAGTTTGCAAGGCGATGGTTGCCATCCACAGACATGGATTTAGAGATTGGCGACCATCTGTCAAGCGCGTGACTGCCAACAGGCCTTTCTTTGATAGGAGTCGTGGACTTAACCCTTTGACTCCCGCACCCTGTCCACCAGCTTCCTGCATTTGCCAACAATGCTAGCGAAGCAAAAACGTAATCCTTTGACTCCCGCACCCTGTCCACCAGCTTCCTGCATTGCCAACCATGTTAGCGAAGCAAAGACTTAAACCCTTTGACTCCCGCACCCTGTCCACCGGTATCCAGCATTTGCCAACCATGCTAGCGATGAAAAAACGTAAATCTTTGACTCCCTCACCCTATCCACTACGACCTTCCTGCAGGAAGCTGGTGGATAGGGTGAGGGAGTCAAAGGGATAAGTTTTTGCAGTTGGTGGATAGGGTATGGGAGTCAAAGGGTTAAGCTTATCGTGTCTCTAGTCTGACCCCACCAGGTGACATAAACGACGGTTTGTTTTGCTGTCCTGTTTTAACGTTCAGATCCTTGTGGTTGGTGTCAGTGTTTGACGGGTCCCACTCCCTGTCCACATCTGAACTTGGAGTTTGATATGTCGAGTTCAATCCCAGCCCGCAACAAATCAGACTGTTACTGTTATTTTTGTTTAAAGCCCAGCCGACTGCGTAGGGCCATATCAGGGCTATAACCGTTTCAAAACATACATCAAACTTCAACAGGGGAAAAAAGGAACAGAAAATTAAGTACACACATCAATGCATTTGCGCACATAATCTATGGAGATGCCTCTGGCGTTGACCACTCCGTCCAATTTATCCCACAGGGAATAAACAAAAAACAAAGAAACATACACATTCTGGGTGTTTCCATGTTTCCATAAGCCCACCAGACACTTGACAAGACTTACAGGATCTTTAACATGCATACTTGATGTCCTGTGTGTGTATGCATATGAGTGGGGATGTCGGCACTTACAGGTCTGCACACACATGCGGATGTGGCAGATCGGAACAATCTCCATCCTTTTACTCATCAGGTGGAGGGTTACCCGGGCAGGATCGAACCCCAGACCTTCGGATTGGATGCCTGACTTCTTACCCACTTGGCTGTCACGTCTATCACCCATGTGTTTAATTCAGAGGATGATTTTTCTTTTTTATGATCATCGCACTTAGGCAGTAATCTGTGCTTACTGTTATCAAAGGGGACGGGGTTGTGCCTCGATATC
>JAPXFY010000034.1:11612602-11640102 GCA_030674185.1 Monoplex corrugatus
CACACTCACACATGGCTATAAATGGGGAAAAAGAATAAAAGCAATGGAAAATTATAGCGAGCATATTATATACAAATATATATTACAATGTGATTCCACTCCGAGCGGAGACAGGCTACAGAGGGGGATGAGTGAGGTCAGGATTTCATGCAGAGGAGAAAAGGTGAGTTTTGAGAGCGGACTTGAAGGAGACAAAAGTAGGTTGCTGACGGACTGAGAGAGGAAGTTTGTTCCAGGAGAGTGGACCAGAAACAGAGAAGGCTCGTGGACCGTAGGTATTGAGCTTAGTGCGTGGAAAGCGAGAAGTCAGAGGATCGGAGGCAGAGCGGAGGGTACGTGAGGGAACATAGATCTCAAGTAGGCTTGACAGGTAATCGGGGGCTGCGTTATTGAGGCTTTTGTAGCACATGGTGTCTAGTTTGTACTGTATGCGCTTTGATACAGGGAGCCAGTGAAGTTGTGCCAGGAGAGGAGAAATGTGGTCAGCTTTTTTCTTTTTGAGTACAAGGCGTGCAGCATTGTTTTGAATGCGCTGTAGGATGTGGATGGTGGAGGCAGGAAGACCAGACAGGAGTGAATTGCAATAGTCAATGCGAGACATTATGAAGGAGAGAACGAGTTTTGCATTTGTTTCAACAGAGAGATACTTCCTGATCAGGCTTATACGATGGAGGTGATAGTAGCAAGATCTGGCAGTTTGAGAAACAAAGTTGTTCATGGAGAGGGTAGAGTCAAGGCAGACATCAAGGTTTTTAGCTGAATCAGAAATTGGGACTGATGTGTTACATAATGAGAGAGAAAGAGGAGGCAGCTGAGAAAGTTTCTGACGTGTGCCAATGAGGATAGCTTCCGTCTTGTCGTCATTAAGCTGGAGTTTATTGTATGTCATCCAGTTCTTAATGTCCGAGTAACACTCAGTGGTGCGAGTCAAGAGGCGCTGTACATTGTCAGGTGAGTCACTGTCTTGAAGTTGGGTGTCATCAGCATAGAGGTGGTGTTTTATAGAGTGGGAGTTGATGATAGTGGACAGGGGGGAGGTGTAAAGAGTGAAAAGAACAGGGCCAAGGACAGATCCTTGTGGAACACCAGAGGTCAGGTATGCAGGTTGAGAGTAAGTGCCATTGATGAGAACAGTTTGTTTTCTGTTTGGCAGGTATGAAGTGAACCAGGAGAGAGCAGTGTGAGAGACACCAAAAGTATGATGAAGTCTAGAAAGGAGAATACCATGATCAATGGTATCAAAGGCTGCAGACAGATCGAGGAGTGTGAGGAGAGAGACTTTGCCAGTATCAGTTGCAAGGAGGAGATTGTTGAGAATGTGTAGTAGGGCAGTTTCAGTGCTATGGCACTGGCGGTAGGCTGATTGGAAAGGATTGAGAAGATTGTTGGCAGACAGGTGAGAGTTCAGCTGGTTGAGGACAACTTTTTCAAGGAGTTTTGACAAGAAAGAGAGATTAGAGATAGGCTGGTAGTTTTTCGGTTCATTTGGGTCTAAATTGTATTTCTTGAGGAGAGGGTGAACGATAGCAGACTTGAAAGAATCTGGGACAGTTCCAGTTTGAAGAGAAGTGTTGATGATGTCAGTGATGAATGGGAGGAGAGTAGGGAGACAGTTGGAGTAGAGAGAACCTGGAAGAGTATCCAGTTCGCAGGTTTTGAACGACATGGATCTGATTGTGTTGAGAATTTCTTCTTGTGAGACTGGGGTAAAAGTAGTAAAAGGTGTGCCAGAGAAGGAAGGGTCAGGTGGGCATGGTTGACAGGGTGTTCTATCAAGCTTGTCACGAAGAGTTTGTATTTTGGTGGTGAAATACTTGGAGAATACAGATGGGAGTTCTTCATTATTGTGTTTTGTTGGGAGAGGTAAATCTTTTCGTGTGCCAAGGAGATGATTCATGGTTGTAAAGAGTTCTTTTGAAGAAGAGGCATTCAGGATTTTGGTTTGGAAAAAGCTTGTTTTTGCAGATGCGATGAGGGTGGATACTTTTGTTCTTGAGGCTTGGAAAAGTTGCCTATGAACAGTGAGTTTGGATTTGCGCCAGCGGCGCTCTGCTCTGCGGCGGGCACGTTTTGCGCAGGCATTAAGTTGATGGGACCGTTATGAAGGAACAGTTTTAAACAGCAATTTAAATTCAATGGCGTGTTTTTTGTTTGTTTTGTTTTGTTTTTGTTTGTTTTAGCTCTGATTTTTCCGGGATGCGAGCATGCAGTTCACAGTTTGCCCACACTGTGCTGGCATTCTGTGGCTGCGGTCTGCGTAGTTCTTCTTCGGTGGGCTTGCATGGTGGTTGTGTTCATGTGTCCAGTAAGCCGGTCACTGACATGACTTACAGGATCTTTGGCCTGCATGTTTGATATTCTGCATGCTTACGCACACACAGGGAGTTTAGGCACTGGCAGATCTGCTCACATGTTGACCTGGGAGATAAAGAAAAAAAAATTCTCCGTCCTTTGTCCACCAGGTTGAAGTATCTAGGCGGATCGAACCTAGGACCTTCCAACTGGGAGTCAGACGTTTTACCCACTTAACAACAGCGTCCGTCGATCAATTTTCATATTTCCGCGGCAATGGCAACTCGCGCGAGGAAGGTTGAACCAGGCCGTCGTTGCGTAACACACTGTCTACACACTGCGTGGTAGCATTGACGAGGTCACGCCCAGATGACCCCCGTATGAGTTCACAAATGAACTTTGGCCTTACGTCAATATTTCGCCTCTTCCTCATTGGAGCCTAACGCCGGCAAGAAAGATTAGCATGTTTTCCTTGCGTTTCCCTGACCTGCAAGTTTATTTGCTGTACAAGTTCAGCCTGTTGTGGTTTCAGACGACATTCGAGCGGCTCTCAGTTCATCGGTGTAGAAAGAGAGACAGAGAGAGCTAGCAACGAGGGTGTGATGTGGAAAGGGGCCCCTGAAAGTGGATAGCCAAGAGCGGCTGTAGTAAAGCACTCATAGTAACTGTCAGCCTCACACACGCACGTGCGTGCTGCGTCACTCACATTCCTTATAGAGATTTTGACCCACATAACCCTACTCTGATTGGACGGTCCGCGGCGCCCGTGACGGTGAAGCGTCTTTGTTCGTGTACACATGGGCAATTTCCAAGCGTCTTTGTGTACGTCAGTCTGCAAAATAGTGGAGGTTTAAGTTAGAAAATAAGCACTGTACAAAATCTTTGTATGTCTAGTTTAAAATTGCAAATGGAATAGCTGTTGCTGAGAGCTTCATTTTGCAAATCGTAGGTAACTAGGACGGTACCTCTTTTTCATGGCGGTTGTAATAATGAATAAACAATGATTATGACATTTTGACCTCAGCCAGACCAATGAAAACAGAGCAAGCTGAGGCTCGACCAATCAGAAGAGAAAAATTTGTGATGGTTATGCTCATTCACCATTTTTAGCTTGCAGACGGATTTTAGTCAGATAGCTTCGTGTCCGAGGAGAGAGAACGAAAGATTGACATTTTGCAGCCCAACTATGTGAAAAAAACACAGGTAATTCATCATCTGCTTTACTATGTGCAATCAGTTGAGTGTGTAGTGTATCGTGTGTATTTTGGTTTTATGTAATGTTTGGTTGTTAGGGAGAAAATTTGTTCTGAAATTGACATGTCGGCTCTGATGGCGGCTTTGCTGTGCGGTCGCCACTATTTTTAGGCTCAGTTCCGTCTAGCTGTGTGTGTGCGTGCGTGTGTGGATGTGTACAACTTGCGTACTCGCCCAGCCGACGATTCGGCAGCCATAGCAGCTCACCTAGATTTCGTGTTTAAACGGCGCAAAAAATGGAGAATATTGCTATTCATAACCATTTCGATTCTCGTTGATTTATTAGGCAGGTGTTTTGAAGTTAGATTTATTTGTCCTTGGTCCTGTTTTACAAGTTTTCATTTCGATGGCCCACAAGCGCACCAATGCTCATAACGCAGGGATGTGGGTTCAACCCTCAGGCGGGCCACGTTTTTACGCGGGCTGGTAGAGCTATGAACTCGAGATCTGATATCTTTAGTTCATCCCCAGCCCGCAGCATTGAAAACTGGCGTATTTTCAGCCCATCCAAATGTTTCTGTCATTCTGATGGTGTGTCAGCTTTGTGTTTTCACAAGTCCATCATCCCAGCCTTCCTCCCCGTTTCAAGACCTTGCCAGCGCGTAGGGCTTTGGTCAGGTGCAGGGGATTCAGCTAGACAGCTGCTGGTAGATTTGGGTGGAGCACGTACGGAATTGCCTGTGTGTAATGAATCCCTTTGGGATAGATCCCCATTTCAAAAGAATAGCCCAAGTCTGCTGAATCCCTCCAATCCCAAACTCCACCAAATCCCTCCCTTATCATCAGATGGGGACTGGAGTCGAGTTTTCACTGTGATAGAACTTGTTCAAAGACGTTAGAATAATCACATTTGACTAAACACGTAACTAAAGTAATGTAATACTATTTTTTTGTTTGTTTTTGTCATGAACTGGTGCATGATTTGATTCTGGATTCTTTTCTGATGCGATAAATCTGGCAAAGGTGGCAGATTTGGATGGAGCACACTCAGAATTGTCTGAGTTTAATGAATACCTCTTGAAATCCCTTCTCCAAACTGACAAATGTTTTTGTCTTTTTTCTGTTTTGGTCACATAATTGGCGGTTTGGATTGTCAACCTGATACAAAATTAAAGCTACACAGATTGCACGGCAACTTGACCTGAAAGAATAAATAATGGTTTGCAGATCTATCATCTACGTAAGCCCTACTCAATGCTGGTTTTGATAAGTGCTTTTTAATTTTGGAAATCTGTAATTTGCAACACAGTTCCCTAGTCCATGTGCCTTTTGTGTGCTCTCCATCATTGTCAGTGTTTCTTCTTATCTGTGCCTCGTCAATTCACTCACATTCACCCGGAATTTCAACTTATGTATACATGCATGCACACATGCAGACACACACATACACATAACACATGCATGCATGTGCACACATATGTGCATACAAACACACTCACATACGCACATGCAGATATATGCACACACATGCATTCACACACATGCACATGCCCACACACGTACACACACATACACACACACACACACACACACACACAAAAGTATATCACACATATACCACATAACTAACCACACATGTACATCCACACATTCCCCCCTCCTCCCCCCCCCCACAACCACACACACATGCACGAACACACACAGACGCATGCACGCACGGACGCACGCGCGCGCACAAACACACACACACGCTCTCACACACACATATCACAAACGCACATGCATATGCACCACTCACTTATGTACACACCATGCACGCCTGCATACATGTACACACCATGCACACCTGCATATATGTATACACCATACACACACACACATATATACATACACATATGCAGGCACACAGATGCAGGCACATTCACACATATGCACAGACACCACATGGACACATTCACACCACACACACACACACACACACACACACACACACACACACACACACACACACACACACACACACACACACACACACACACACACACACATACTGTGTCTCTCTGTCTGTCTGTTTAGTATGATGCAGGTTATTATAATATTAACACCAGCCTACTGACCTAGTTATGGAAACTGAATGCTAATAGTTAGTGTATGTGTGTGTTTGTGTTTGTGTGTGTGTGCGTATGTGTATGCATGCGCGCGCGCATGTGTGTGTGTGTGTGTGTGTGTGTAAAAATAGGACAATGGTTTATTGTAGCTAAGTCTGTTAGCCTTGTCACAAGTGAGGGTGGGGAGGGAAAGAAAGTATTTTCTCAGTATTGTAATAGACAAACATGACAGGATTGAAGGTCTGGTTTTCTGAAAGTCAGTCACTTGATTGGATAATTGGATCAGTGTTTCTAGACTCTGTGTGTGTGTGTGTGTGTGTATGTGTGTGTGTGTAGTGTGTATGTGTGTGTGTGTGTATGAGTGTGTGTATGTGTGTTTCATTGTTTGCTTCTTTGTGTGTGTGTGTGTGTGTGTGTGTGTGTGTGTGTGTGTGTGTGTGTGTGTGTGTGTGTGTGTGGGTGTGTTATTGCTTTTGAGAGAGAGAGAGAGACAGTGTGTATGTGTGTGTGTGTGTGTGTGTATGTGTGTGTGTTGTGTCTCTGTGCATGTGTGTCTGTTACTGACAATTTTAGTTCTCTGGATCTTCAGTCACAGTGTTTCACAGATCCCGGTTTTCACCCTCATCCTCTATCCCTCATCCTCTATCCCCCTCCCCACTCCTCCATATCATGCAGATATTAAAACCACACAACAGTGTGGTTAATTTTTGCTTTTGCTAATTTTACTGTTGTTCGTAACCAGGACATGACATGGATTTGGTGTTTTCATTAAAATGATAAAGTGGTGAAATATGGATGGGTGGTTGGTAGTGGGGAAGAGAGGACATTGCACTGTCATATCACATCTGGGAACAGTGTCATTAGTGTTACAAAAAATATAAGAACAGTATTTCACTGTAACCATTTTCAATTTCATGCTTTTTTTTTTTAAAAGGTACTCATTCTTGTAGTTTCAGGTGGAAAGAAAGACTAAAACAAGCAAAAAGGAAATTTATCTTAATGCCGGAGAACAAGGAGTGTCATTTTTATGGAGAAGTTGGAGAAGTGAGGTAGGGGTAGGGACATTTTCAAAAGGAATTTTGAGTTTTTTCGAGATTGATTCATCACACTCGGACAGTTCCATACGCTCTCAACCCTTATCTTCCAGTAATCATCTGGCAGATTTCCTGAGCCTGCACAAAATCCTGTGGGGTTGCAGTCTTGAAATGGGGAGGGGATAGGGGGGAGAGGGGGGGGGGAGAAAGTATCAATGAAACACTGAGCTGAAACTACCCAAGGCTTGAAATATCAAGATGGGCGTTAAACAGGCCAGTTTTTAATCTCGAAGAATTTCAATTTTCATTCCTCATTTTTACAAATAGAATGATTTGGAAGTAGAGTTTGTTGTTTGGATGCATGGGTCATTCCTTAAATTATGTAAAGTGAAATATATTGAAGCAAAGTTCGAAGCAGAGCTTGTTCTAGATTTTAAAAATGAATTATTTGGAAGCAGAGTTCATTCCATTTCTTAAGAATGAATCATTTTGAATTTGAAGCAGTGATCATTGTAGATTTAAAACTATATAAAAGAAAGGAAAAATACAGAAAAGAATAGATAATTATTATTTTGACAGGAAACTGAGGTGCTGGGGTCATAGGGAAAATTTCACTGATGCAGAAGTAGTGACAGGTCTGTGGAGGAAAGCGTTGGTACGAAAAGCACAAAATATGTTTTAAATTATGAATTGATCGGTGGTGTGGTGGTGGGGGGGGGGGGGGGGGGCAGATGGTCCTTCTTGAACAGTGAAACGAGAGTTTTTCTGTCATTAAATAAATTCCTGCCTGTACACAATGGACTTATGACACATTTTGGAGGTTTTTCTTGTTTTTAGTGGTGAGTTCTTTGATCTCAAGGCAGTCTATTTTAAGTCTATTTTAAGCAGTCATATCACAAGTGTATACTTACTAATTGTTTGGGTGTATACATGTGGTCACTAAAACTAGTAAAAGCTAATTCTGCCAAACATTGCTGATGATTACTTTGTCACTCACACACACACAAACGCCAGGCTAATTTACATATTTAAATATGTTGATTTTGATGCTGCGTTCATTCTGTTGGATCAGCTTGGTGTTTCACAGATCCCCTCTCACCCCCCCCCCCCCCTTCCCACTCCCGCATGTCAAGACCTTGCCAGCACACAGGGTTTTGTGCAGGCTGAAAGGAAAGTGTATCAAATAATTACTGGCGGATTTGGGTGGAGCTCTTATGGAATTATCTGAGTGTGATGAATCCCTTTTGGAAATGCACCAAGTCTGGCATAACAAAAATCAAATGTGATGATATTAAGTGAGAGGATGCGTACTTTAACACTAATAGTTCTCCCACTCTGCCACTCGCTCTATCTCACCACTACCAAACATGCAGAGTCCAGTACTCATGAAGTGATAATATATAATATATAAAAAAAAAAGGAAGTGTTATTGTAAGTAATTGCATGATGCATCTCACCACCACTAAACATGCTGAGTCCAGTACTGATAAAGTGTTTATATATATTATATATAAAAGGAAGGGTTATTGTAAGTAAAATTTGCATAATACATTCAACCACCCTTCAGCCAATACTCCCCCCCCCCCCCCCAAATATAAAAGCTGGGTTGTTCGCTTAACCCTTTGACTCCTGTAACCTGTCCACCAGCTTCCTCCTTTGCCAACCATGCTAGCAAAGCAAAAACTTAACCCTTTGATTCCCTCACCCTATCTACAAGCTTCTTGTAGGAAACTGGTGGATAGGATGAGGGAACCGAAGGGTTAAGTTTCTGCGGTTGGTGGATAGGGTGCGGGAGTCAAAGGGTTAATGCTCCAGTTATTCTAGTGTAGTAGTAGCATCGGTGTTTGATAGTTACTGTTACCGTGGGACATTGTCAGCACATAATTTTGCTTAGATTTGGGTGGCGCACATATGGAATTGTGGGAGCAGGATGAATCCCTCTTGAACTAACTCCGAACTCCAAACATCCAATCATATCAGTGGGGCGAGATAACATGAGATTTGACCTGCACACTTTCAAGATTTTCAAGTATGCGTGGACTTGGAGCTGTAGATTAGCATGTCACAATCAAAGTGCCAGTTGTGACTCTGCTTAGGAAAGAGTGTTGTTGGCTGAGGTCGTAAAACCCGTTGTTACTGTGTGTAAGAGTTCTCATGGATTTAAAACTCATTTGCAGTGTGTTTGTGTGTGTTAGAGTGTGTGTGCATGTGTGTGTAATATACATGTGTTAAGAGTGTGCATGTATGTGAACTTGTGTTATGTATACCTTTAGTATACATGTGTATTACTATTAGGGTGTATTGTGTAATGTGTGTCTATTTGTGTAGGGTTTGCACCTGTGTGTGAATTTCTGTAATGTGTGTGTTTCTAAGTAATGGTATGTATGTGTGTGTGTGTGTGTGTGTGTGTGTGTGTGTGTGTGTGTGTGTGTGTGCGCGCGTGCGTGCGTTATCATGTGGAAGGGAGGACTTAGGCTGATTGGGGAAGGATGAGGAAGGGTAGTACTGATAATTGATATTGTGTTCTAGTCACTTAAATACAACAGCAACAACAACAACAACAACAACAACAACAGCAACAACAAAACAAAACACAAAATGACTTCACACACTCCTAGATTCGTTTGTCTCTGTTTTTATCTTTTTAAGAAATTATTTGAAATTTTATATTTTACTTTATTGAAATGACAAATAACTATAAATTCTACATGGGATAGACTGTGTAATCCAATCTGTTTTCTGTTAAATCGACAGGTAATTTACTGTAGATTTTTACAAATGTATTTAATACTGCTTGGGAAAACCAGGTTGAAATTCAAATTCATTTATGAAGTTTGAGCTCATTTTAACCCATTGACTCCCACGCCCTATCTACTAACTGCAAAAACTTGGCCTTTTCATTTCCTCAGCTTATCCACCAGTTTCCTCAAAGGGTTAAGTTTTTGCTTTGCTTGCATGGTTTGCAGATTGCTTGTGGATAGGGTGTGGGAGTTGAAGGGTTAAGGTTTCAAAGTTTGATTAGTCAGCATGCAAGAACTATAAACAATTATCCATTATAGTTTTCTTTTTAGTCGTATTTAATGTAAACTTTGTAAACAAAATGATTTACCAATCATAGTTTTCTTTTTAGACACATTTAATGTAAACTTTTAAAGAGCATTTTTGACAAGGGAAGGAATAAGTGTGTAGAATTATGAAAATGAAAACTTTTTTTTTTTTTTTAAATTGCTTTTGAGGATATGTTTAGCTATAACATGTTGGGAAATAGAAGATTTAGCTGTTGAAAACTTGTAAAATTGTAGTGGTCATAGTTTTTACCCTATCCATGTGATCTTCTGGCTGCATCAAAAGGTGGGTTTTCACCATGCTGCGACACGTAATGTTGTAGGGTATACTTGCTGTGTGGTGTTCACCTATTCAGTTTTTTTTTTTGATCCTCCATGTAATTACAAATGAAGTAATTGTTTGTTTTGCTTTTATTGCTTGCTATCTTTTGTTTATGAATCTATGTTTTATCTTATTTGTTTATTTTTACTAGTACATCAGCTCCATGATATATTTGTCTACTCCCCGTATCACAGCTTGGCGGAGTGCCAGTGTGTGTGTGTGTGTGTGTGTGTGTGTTGTGTGTGTGTGTGTGTGTGTGTGTGTGTGTGTGTAGTGGAGGTGTGTGTGTGTGTTGTGTGTGTGTGTGTGTGTGTGTGTGTGTGTGTGTGTGTGTGTGTGTGTGTGTGTGTGTGTGTGTAGAGAGAGAGTGTGTGTGTGTGTGTGTGTGTGTGTGTGTGTGTGTGTGTGTTGTGAGAGTGAGTGAGAGTGAGTGAGAGGAGAGAGAGAGAGGAGAGCAGTGCAGTATGGTGTGTGTGTATATATATACTGTATGTTTGCATACATATGTATGAATGCATAATATATATGCATGGTGTATGTCTATGTGCACATGTGCGCACTGTTTTTATGTGTTTGCATTTGTATGTTTTATGTGTATATGTGTGTCTTGTGAATGAAATGCTGTAAAGTCAGCAACTGAACAACAGTTTCTGTTCTGTTTGTAATCCGTAAATGTATAAAAAATATCTTTGTAAAGTTGGATGATTTGAATTGTATTTCTTGTTCTGTGTGTGCATGTGTACAAATGTGTCGATGTGTGTGTGTGTGTGTGTGTGTGTGTGTGTGTGTGTGTGTGTGTGTGTACGTATGTGTGTGAGAGAGAGAGAGAGTTGATGTTGTAGTTTTAAAGACACATTATTTTGTATCCTTGATTTTCTTTCTTCAGTCTTGTCTTGTGGTTCATTTGTTTGAATAATATGATCTTAATGGTAGGGGTTAAAATGTATTTTCTTTGTGTATGTCTGCTTTGGGCACTTACACTTTTGTGAAACGCCTAGGGCTCTTGTGAGATGAGGTGCTCTCCTTGTAGTACTTATTGATTATTAATATTATCATCCTTATTTAAACCATCCTATAATGGAGAAGGTATGAATATTCAGTAGAACCCCTACCAATGACAGCCTCTAACTTACTTAATAATTAGTCTGACAGAAGCTCTGTATTGTGTGTGTGTGTGTGTGTGTGTGCGTGTGTGTGTGCATGAGTAAATATATTTTTGTATGCATGTGTATGTGTATGTCCATGTGTGTGTACGTATGCATGCAGTGTGTGTGCGTGCATGCAGTGTGTGTGCGTGCATGCAGTATGTGTTTGTGTGTGTGTATGTGTGTGTGTGTGTGTGTGTGTGTGTGGTGTGTGCCCACATGTACGTATGTGTGTGTGTTTGTGCATGCATTTGTGTACACATATGTATATGAAAGTGTGTAATATGTATGAAAATGTTTTATTTTTATGATCAGATATAAACCCGGTCTCTGATGAAGACCGTGTACATGTTTATGCTTGTTGGAATTGTGCACACACATAATTGTATGCTTATGTTTGTGTACACTGTTCACACAGACATGCCACGACGAACAGACAGTCGCAGCAGGCGAGGTCCACCCACCAGCTCTTCACCAACCAGCCAACGACCGGCCAAAGCCCGACGCAAAGCCACCACAGGTGAGGAGGGACAAGATGGCTCCTCCACCAGCAAGGATCATGAGGAGGATGAACGGCAACACGATGCAGACCCCTCCCATCAGACAGAGCCGGAACCCCCCAGCAAAAAATCCTCCCAGGTTAAACAGGATCGAGACCCTGACAGACGTGGGATCGGGGTGACCACGACCACGCGAGGTGGACGTACCATCCGCCAGCCCAAAAGAACTAGCAGTCCTGGGTATGAGGTGAAGCCGGAGTCCCCTGCTCAGTCCAAGGCAAAACCAATGACGTCCCCATCCCCTCTGCAACATGAGGCCGCGTTTTCCCTGCCACAGGCTTCCCAAGAAGCACCACCACAGCAAGGGCTTCGTCCCTCGTTGCAGGAAGTCCGTCCCCCACAGACGTTAACGTCTCACGCGATGACCCCTTCGCAGCAAGGTCAGGCTGTGCAGCAGGAGCATGCACAGCAGGATCAGTTACAGCAGCAGCAGCACTTAATGCAGCAGTCCGTGCAGCAGCTGGTACGACCGACACCGTCAAGCTCGGGCACCGTATCCAGCCCCGTGATCCTCCACTCGCCCCCCGCATTCACCACGTCTGATTCCTTCAAGTCCAGCCCCGTCACCACCCCCACCACTCATCTCACACCTGAGAACAGCTTTGAGGGATCCTCCATTTTGGGAGACCCAACCAAACGTGCCATTGCCAAACCTCCTAAGAAACGAAAAGCTATGGACCTCGGTGGGGTGGCTCATGCGATCTCCCCACCCCCACCTCATCCCCAGCCCCCTCCCCCTAAACGTGTGAGTGTGGATCTGAAAGAGTGGAAAAACCATCGCGTGCTGGCGCGTCGAAATGGTGTGTTCCAACCAGGCAGTATCAAGTGCAGTCAGAACAGCCAGCAGGTAGGCATTGAATTTGATGACGACAAAAGTTTGATCAGTTTTGACAATGTCTTTGACCCTTCAACCTGTGACATTATCAGTGACAACTGTCCCCCGTCTGTGATGATAAAAATGGGATCATCTGTGTGCGTTCGCCTCAATACGGATGATAATTACTTTTACGATGGCCATATTGTGGAGAAAAGAGCTAGCCATGGAGGGACTATGTACAGAGTGAGATTGGATCAGACCTGGCAGCCGCGATTTCGAGACGATCAGTGGGTGTCTCGCGTCAACATCCGTCTGATGCAGCCTCCCTGGTTTGAAGAGTGCGAGGAACAGTCTGAGGCTGAGCCTTCCACTCAGCCTTTCCCGCCGGCCATGAACCCACCAGTTCCCATGGAACGGCCGGTGTCGTCAAGTGCCGGGTCTTTTGACCATATCGAATCATCAGAGGATGAAATGATGACAGTGGGTAGCATGAGCTTCGATTCATCCGGAACTTGTACTCCAAGGTCAGGCAGTGCCACCCCTGGGTCAGGGTCAAGGTCACAAAATGGTCAAGACCGATCCAAACAACCGTTCAAAAAGAGAGACCCTAGCCGTAGTCGCAGTGCTCAGTCTACAGAAAGTAGTCGCTCGAGCACTCCGCGGTCCCCAACCATGAACACGCGATACAAAAAGGGAGATGTGGTGTCAACGCCTAATGGCATACGCAAGAAATTCAATGGAAAACAGTGGAGAAGGTTGTGCTCCAAAGAAGGCTGCACCAAAGAATCACAACGGAGAGGTTTCTGTTCTAGGCACCTGTCCCTGAAAGGGAAGAGTCTACGTCAGGCTCCGGCCTTCCCTGGTTGTCGCAAAGGGGAGCTGAAAGAGGGACAGATTGAGTGGGCGAACGACTCCAGGGAAGGAGAGCCGTCCCGCTATGAGATGGATGAAGCTGAAGCTGCAAACATGCTAGTGTCGTTGGGAAATTCGCGTTCCACCACTCCGGCTTTCTCCCCAACTCCCCAAACCCCCTTGTCCCCAAGGATTGGGCAGACGCAGTCTCCGACAGGTCCATACCGTGCCACCTCCTTCACCCCTATCTCCCCCCACACCAGCCCTCAGGTGCCCCAAGGGTTCATCCCCTCTCCTCAGAAGAGCTGGGGTTCGGGCCCATCAAAATCAAGCAGCTCCTCTTCGGACCACATCTCCCCTGTCACACCAAGGTTCTCGTCTGTGTCGGGGATGCCAGCTTTCCCCTCCCACATGGTGAATCCCAACCCCATGGTGAACAAACCCAGAAGTATTTCTCTGTCCAAGCAGGACTCTGGGCGAAGTGAGGATTCTGGGATTGATGTTCTGACACCAAAAACTCCAGTGACCAAGGCGATGGTCAGTCCGGGTGGCAGTGTGTTCGGGGCCGGGATGCAGCAGCAGGTGCAGGCCAACCCTCTCCTGGCGCCCATGCAGCAGCGTCTTTCAACTCCCGCCGAACACTCGGCCATCGTCAAGCAGCTACAGTCGCAGGGTATAGTAGAACAGGATCATCAGACCTGCATGGAGCAACCACAGGGTTACTCCGCAGCAAACAGGTCACGGCAGCTGGAGAGGACTCAGTCCTTCCCTCCACCACGAGAGGCTGAGGTTCGACCGGACGCCGGAGGACATTATCCTATGCAGATGACCTCAGGTAGTCGACACCCTAGCAACGACCCCAGTGATCCTAACGCCAGTCAATCTATGATGGCCAGGTCACGTAGCCATGACTACCCGGACATTCCTGTGAATCCTGTGAATTATGTTCGTCAGGATCTGCCTGATCCCATGGCTGCTGCTGCCGGGGATAAGCCGCACTTGGGGGATGATGGTGATCGCTATCGGCAACCTGATGTTGCCATGGCACCGCGAAGTTCAATACAGGACCTGGGTCATCAGCCCAGCAGTCACCATGCAGGGGATGAGAGGATGGAGGAAGATCATCGCCCTGAGGACATCAACCACAGTGAGTACTTGGTGTTTGTTTTGATACTTAAAAGTTTTTATGAATGCGCGCGCGCGCGCGCTCATGTGTGTGTGTGTGTGTGTGTGTGTGTGTGTGAGAGAGAGAGAGAGTGAGCCCGACATCATCACCATCATTATTTTGACCATCGATGGATGCAATACTCCAATAGGTATTACTTCAATGGGTAAGACGTAGGACTTCCAAGTTGGAAGGTCTCCACTCAGTCTTTTTTGGGTACCTTTGGCTGGTGCGTAAAGGGGTGGAGGTATTTCTGACCTTCCAGATCAGCATATATGCAGACCTGTTAGTGCCTATGCCCCTTTGAGTATACATGCATACTCATGTTGAACATGTTGAACAAGTGAATGTGTTAAAGATCCTGATAACCATGTCAGTATCCAGTGGCTTATGGAAGTTGAATACAGAAATTCCCAGCTTTGCACGCCCACCAAAGATGGAGTATGCAGGCTGTGCAACAATATACTGCCTGCAGTGCAGTGGGCAAAACAGCGTGCATATTATACATCCAAGAAACATCAAAATGCAGAGAAAAGAAAATTATCATCATAGTCAAATTCCATAACGGGATGTGGTCATTGAGGACAGCAAGGGTGGGATGGTTTTGTGGGATGGAGGGATAACGTATGATGCTGCAGCTGACAAGTGTATCTGTTCGTGGGCTATGGCGGGTCAGGAACATTGAGAATGATCAGTTCCTTGCACCATAGCTCCGCCTCTTGGTAGAAGATTTCTCATGTGACAATCAAGGGGTGTGACAAAGCCTTTAGGTAAAATTGTCAGGTCATATGAATGACTCATACAGTGTAGCACAGAGAGTATAGCTGGTTAAAATTGTCAAGTCATGTGACAGAATTGGGCAGTTATATATATATAGCCTTTGGGTGAAATTGTCAAGTCATATGATCTAGTCAAGCCGTGTTGTAGCATGGCCTTAACCTGATGTAAAACTTCCAGGTTGTATGACTGAGTCATGCCATGTGGCATTGCATTTAGTTTAAAGTGTCATATTCTGATATTGTATGACTTGATTTGTACAAAATCCAAAACAAGTGTGACTGCCTGCATTCTAGTCTTGTTGTATTAAATACGTGTTCTTAATCTTATTCTTTTTTTGTGTTTTTCCTGGTTCTTGATTTGTACAGCCTCTAACTAAAGTTGTCAGTCGTACATAACGAGTCACTCTCTGATTGTGACTTTACCTTTGTAAGTACTGTAACGGCTAGTTTTGCTCAGGTTGCCAAGTTGACCTGATCAAGTTGTTGCACAGCTGTTGCAATTTTCCAGCTGTTCTTACGGCATTGACTCTCTCTGTATCTCTCTCTCTTTCATGTGCACTTTCTCTTTTCTCTCTCCCTCTCTCTCTCTCTCTCACACACACACACACAATGAAAATGAAATGAAAATACTATTTTATCATTCATTGTCTTTTTCAGTGATATAATTTCAAATTGACAAATCAATTAAAAGTATGAGATGACTGAAGTTCAGAATTGTCAGAGCATTGTTGATAATGCAGTGGTCTCTGGATTCAATAGATTGACTTTGTGGCTTAGGCAGGCTACAGGTTCGTAGTACAGGCCGGCTGGTTCTTGGTTGAGCCATGGACACCTGATCTAATGTCTAAAGTTCAATCCCTCGTTCCCTGTCCACAGCATAAAAACTGGATTGTTTGTTTTCCGTCTTAATGCTTCAGTCATTCTGGTGGTGTCAACTTAGTGTTTCATGGGTTCTTTCCTATTGGCATCCTCCTTTCTTCCCCCCCCCCTGCATTTCAAGACCATGCCAGTGCATGGGGGATTTTGCACAGACTTAAGGAGCCTGCCAGATAATTACTGGCAGATTTGGGTGGAGTGCATGAAATACATGGAATTGTCCAGGTGCAGTAAACCCCTTGTGAACAAACTGCAACTCCCAACTCCGGGACCATAGATAGAAATGAATGGGTCACAGAATGGCATGATCAGTTAGTACTTTTGCTTTGCTAGCAAGGTTAGCAATGGAGGATGCTGGTGGACAGGGTATGGGAGTTAAAGGGAAATCCAATGGTTGTTGTGGAAACATTTTGAAAGCAGGGTAAAGGTTGCCCCATGACCCTGAAGTCTCAGGGGTACATATATACCCATGCACATGTCACCACCTATGGTGATAGAGATATGGTTGACATTCTTGTGATGGTGACAACACAGCTGTTACTTTTTTCACAAGGCAGGAATAACTAATTGTCGTAGAACATTAGCACTTGTGAGTCATGACGAGTATTAAATGTAATTTCAGGGGGGACAGAAAAAAGGGTTGTGCACAGTGACACTTCAGACTAAGTTATTCATTCTGGTCTGATTTTACGCGAGGGCTTGACTGTCAGATATTTGTATACATGGACAAGTGAATGAATAATAATGTTGTCACAAAGACATTGTTTCATTTGTTGTGGCTGTTGTGTCGTGTAAGTGATGAATCGGGCCTTTCAATTTCCGAGAAGCTCTTAGTCCTTAAGGGGCAAGTAGTTGCTCAGGAAGTTGTGACAAACATCCTGGTAGAATAATTGAATAGTTGTGGATATGGCATCATTGTTATAATAAAACATCCTGGTAGAATAATTGAATAGTTGTGGATATGGCATCATTGTTATAATAAACTGCTTTTGGATATAACATTTCTTGTCGCAGGATGGTGTCATTCACAGTAATTTATGGTGGACACTGTTGTTTTGTTAATACAGTCAAATTGAGATTTATATATTCAGTACAGTAATTGTATCACATTGCTGTCACCATTTTGAAAAAGGTCAGGACATTTTGAAGGCCAAACCTATTGGATTCAAAGAATGACACTTTTATGTATGCACTTTATCATAAGATTTTGTTGACTTGCTTCCATGCTGTCATCTAAGAAAGGCAGTTTGTAATCAGTAAGTGGCCATATTTTTTCCATAATGTATAGCGCATTTAAGCTTTTTGCTCCCGGTCATGGCTGTAGCTGTGGTTCATCTGCTGATACTAGTGCTATTAATATTGATAAAGGTTGGAGGTCTGCCATCATTTTCCTTCAAGAATGCTTTCAGTCAAATTTGAGCTTTGAATGATTTTGTATATTTTTCATTGATGTGCACATCTCGTCTCTTATCTTTTGTTTCTGGCTAAGGTGCGGACAGTTTTGGGGGTCAAAGGAATAATTTATAAGTGAAAACTTTGTCAAGAATTGTTAGGCGTGAAGATCAATGTCAAAGTCATGTATGGAATGTGTCTGCCATTTTAAAAAAGAATAAAAAAAAAGATTCTCTTTATGATTTATCCAGCGTTCTTTTTTCTTGGCAGTTATTGAACTTCCACTCCAGTTAGTTGCTAAGTCTGTTGTAACTTTACTGTTGCCCCATTAACTTGATAATCCATTGCCAACTCATTCAATGGAGCTGAGGGGTTGTAAGGGGGTTGCAATACTTACGAAATTACTTACTGTACTTTTTGAGTTTTTCCTTCCCCTTGTACCAGGAGATGTTGTGGGGAAAGGAAGCAGTCTGCAACTAAGTGGAAAGCCTGAACAGGGTCTGATACCATTCAGATATGGATAGACTGTAGGCCACATGTGTTTCAGTGTTTCATTGGGGGTTGTTATTGGAGAGTCATGGTGGTGATGTCTTTGCCAGTGGTCTCTCACTCGGTCTGACTCCATAACTGAGAGCAGTTACTGTTGTAAGTAGGAGATTTAGTTGGCAGTGTCCTTACACTGTTTATAGTGAGCTGAATCAGAACAAGCACTGTTGATCTCCACCAAAGTGACCCAGCAGTACTGCACAGTCTCCTCTGGTGGGTGGTCTGATGGTGGCATGCTGGCTACCACAGGCTTTCTGGCACTAGGATTTGGACTGAATGAGGTTAAGGTTGATTATGTGTTGTGGATGGCATGGGATCATCAACAATGGAGCAGTGCAGAAGTTGGAAAAACAAACAAACAAAAAAAGGTCTGTTGCAGTTTACCATCCTATGGCAAAATCTGTTGTAGTATTAGTAGGAAGAACCTCTGGGGATAGCTGGACAGCAGGAAGTCCTCAGAGGAGAAACCCCTGTCAAGGACGTGTTTCAGCCCTTAACTCCTTTGTTTATTTGCAAAATCATGACTGAATCTATATTTACTTGCATTGCCGTAAAGACAGACAATTTTTAAATGGCCACATTTCTTCTATAATGTATTAATTAGGTTATTCACTATTTCACCTAGATCATAATTCTGTAAGCATACCTCTGTGCTCTCAGAGAAAGGCAATTTGTTAATTACTTTATTTCTAATTCTGTCATAATGAAATTTTACTTTTCTGTAATTATCTGCAATTGCCATGACATATTTCTTCCATAATTCACTTTTTTCCTGTTGTCAGCTGTCATACTCTTGGCAACAGAAAGCTTAGGCTTAACAATCAATGTAAGGACTCCAGTGCTGAAGTAGAATTGGAAATCCATGAAACTTCCCCCGAAGCATACTTTCTTTCGTTCTGTCCACAGTTGTTACTTCACTCTTTCTCTCATAATCCATGAAAGTTCTCCTGAAGATCCCTTTTTTTTTCTTGATAATGATGATAATAAATCCATGTGTAAAGCGTGTATAGTTTGTCAAAGATGCAGAACAGGATAAGGGGTTGCCATGTTGTTTCATAATATGCACTTTACTTATATCTATAGACACAGTCAGATACACACACCAGTACATCAGTGCAGCGACAATGTAGTTAATCAAAAAAACAACAACAACAAATGATAGCATTACATTAGAAACTGGTGGTGGTGGTACTAGTCGACAAAAAATATGTAAAATTGTAAGGAACGAAAATGTACAAGTATAATAAATACAGTATTACACACACACACACACACACCACACACACACACACACACACACACACACACACACACACCACACACACACACACACACACACACACACCACACCACACACACACACACACACACACACACACACAACACACACACACACACACACACACACACACACACACACACACACACACACACACACACACACACACACACACACAACACACACACCACACACACACACACACACACACACACACACACACACACACACACACACACACACACACACACACACACACACCACACACACACAACACACCACACACACAGGAGTCTGCAAGAAGACTGGATTGGACCAAGAAAAGCCACAAAGCATCCATTGTTTTTTTTAGATATTTGTGAAAGAGGGATGATTTGAGGTATATTTTTTAAAGTAAGCAAACAAGTCCTTTGTTTTAAAGAGGGAGTTCCATATTGTGTGAGGAGTTCTGACAGATAATTATCTTGGCATGATATTTGAATTTAGACAGTGACAGCAGAGTGTGCAATTTTATACTCAATTTAATTATTGTTTTGATTTGAAGCCAGTGTAGCTTTTGCACTTTTGTATTGCACTTTTTGCTCTCCTGTGGGTACAAATTGGGTTGCATTGTTTCGGATTCATTGGAGTTTGGACAGCTTGTCATCAGAAAACCCAGCTAAGAGAGAGTTACAGCAATTTAATCTTGATCGGTGAAAGACATATACAGCTTTTTTGTGGGATCAGCAGAAAGAAATGGGTAGATTTGCTTATTCTGCATAGGTAGGAGACAGGATTTGGTCAGTATTTAACATGAACTTCCATGGACAGGAATTCATAAGAAAAGCATCAAGATTCTTTTGCAGATTTATTGAAGGTCATCATACAGCTTGAGATAACTATAATCTGTAAGGTTGTTTCATTTTTCACTAATTTCAGGTTTGATTTTGTATATTGTACAAGAGTTCTTTTTCTTTGCGTGTTTCATGGTCTTTTAATCCATAAAAATTCCCCTGATATGTTTTTTCCCACCATTTCTCTTTTAAGTCCATGTTTAATTTTGAACTGTATGCATGAGTTGTGTTTTCTTTTCTCTTTTTAAATTTTTTTTTTCAATCCTTTTTCATTTTCTCTTAATCCATAAATGTTCTCCAGAAATGTTTTTCTTTCCTCTTTACTCTTTCTCTCTTAAGCCCATAAAAGTTTTCACTCTTTCTCTCTTAAATACATTTAAGTTCTGAATTTTCCTTCATTATTCTTTTAGTTACTCTTAAAATTAAATCCATAAAAGTTCTCCTGAAACATATTTTCACTCTTTCTCTCTTAAATCCATGAAAGTTCTCCTGAAATATTTAAATTCACTTCCTCTGGTAGAAAACAGATTTCGCTCATTTTATCCCATCTCTAGTCAGCATGTAGATTTGCTGCAACTGTCTTCCTTATGGCCAAATGTTGATAATTGCCTTGACCACATCCATGGCTTTGAGAAGAAATTGGTATTGATTGGCCAGGGGTCTCTTTGATTAAGTGGACAGCACTGTATGGTTTATAGTTTTGTGTCCCCGGCCAATATGAGTGACCATGGGCTGTGTTTGTAAAGGGTGAGGAGGTGAGTGGTGGAGGGAGAGTTATATGGATAAGCTGGTGAGGTTCATATGGTCATGGGCTAACCAGTCTGTCAACCCTTATGCTGATCATTAATATTTATCATTATTGTATGAAAGGCTCACTCTGCAGTGCCTATGAAATGACTGAATGATTTGAGATACAAAAAGTGATTGGAATCATTTTCTTTTTTAATATGTAGTCAGTAGGCCTACTTCATATGATACTGTGGAATATGGCAACATGTCGGCTCAACTAACACTCAGCTTGAATTTTCTGTGCTGCTCTGAAAAGTCAAGATTTATTTTATGTATACTGCTCAGTGATTCCAAATGAGTTTTGAGAATAGTTCATGTTCTTGGTTTGTAGCAAATTTACGTGTCATATGACTTGCATATCATTTTTTCATTTGTATTATATTTAGTTCATTATTTATGATATAATATTCAATACATTGTGAAGTCATTCAATGAGTGTTCCTTGCTTACAATGCAGGGTTGTGGGTTCAACTCCCAAGCAGGCCACAGTACATATTTTTTCTTATTGTCAATTATTATTAGAGGCCCCATCAGATCAGCTAGTTGAAGCACCATAGAATTTTTATCTGTGTTTATTTCTTACTGGCCCATTAAACATGCTGATAATGCTGGAATTGTGGGTTGGACTTGCTAGTGGTTAAGTCGTTTTGATGGAGCCATGGGGTCTCACATGACATCTCACATCTCCAGTTCAGTCACAGCATGTATATAATAATATATGTTTTAGTGTCCTTAGATATGTTGACATTTGTACTGAGATTTGTTTTTTTTTAAATCGTCTGGTGATAAATTTGGTGAAAAAGTCAACAAAGGGGGATATCTTTTGATTATGTGCGCAAATGCATCATTATACAATTCCAAGTGTACTTTGTTTTCTTTTCTAGGAATTTTTTTTTTTCAAAGAGATGTATGTTTTGAATGATTATTTATAGCCCTGATATGGTCTGTGCAGTTGCCTAAGCTTTAAACAATAAGGAAAACCTGACAGCACAAAAGTTGGCTTGTTGTAGCTTGTCTTTATGCTCCAGTCATTTCTTCTTGTTTTGTCGGTGTTTCAGAGGTTGCCATTCTGCTATCCCATTGACAAAGGCATAGGGTTTTGTGTAAGCCTAAGGAGTCTGTTAGAAAGCTGCCAGCAGATTTGTATGGAGCACTGATGGGAGTTGTCCCAGTGCACCATTCTCTCTTGAACAAACTAGTCATAGTAGTATACAGAGCACAGTTTCCTGATACTGTGTACACTGATGCAGAATATCAGCATATCTAATCTATTTGTCTATCTATCTATCTATCTGTCTATCTATCTGTCTATCTATCTATCAGTCTATCTATCTATCTGTCTGTCTGTCTATCTATCTGTCTATCTATCTGTCTATCTATCTATCTGTCTATCTATCTATTTATCTCTCTCTCTCTCTCTCTCTCTCTCTCTCTCTCTCTCTATCTGTCTGTCTGTCTGTCTATCTGTGTGTCTCTCTCTCTATGTGTTATACATGTATATATACATACATATAATGATATATGTATATATATACATACATATATATACACATTGATATATTGCTACTGATAAAGCAGTGTATCATACATCATGACAGCCTTAAAGTTAAAGAGACAAAATATACTTGTACATCTTACCCTGCCTAGGTAGCATCTGGTGGGAAAAGGGGGAGACTTTACCATTCCAGCACCTGGTGGGAAAATGGGGACACTTTAGCATTCCAGCACCTGGTGGGAAAAGGGGGGAAACTTTGCCATTCCAGCACCTGGTGGGAAAAGGGGGGAAACTTTACCATTCCGTACCTGGTGGGAAAAGGGGGAAAACTTTACCATTCCAGCACCTGATGGGGAGAGAAAGATTTTACAGTCTCCCAGTTCAGCATATGTGCAGGCAGACCAAGGTGTGCTAGTGCCTGGACCTTTTTAGTGTGGCTTGGAAACAAATTATTCAGCATGCACCTGTGTTGAGAGTGGAGCATGTGGACTGTGCAGCAACGTGAGGCCTGCGCAGTGTGGGCCAAACGTCACACGTATGCATCAAAGAAAACATTGCTCAGAGAAAAAGCAGAACAAAACACACATGTAAAAACAAACAAACAGTCAGACAGACAGACAGACAAGCAAACAGAAACAAAAACAAACAAATGAACAAACAAGAAAAAGACACACACACACACACACACACACACACACACACACACACACACACACACACACACAACACAACACACACACACACACACACAAAAGACAAAACAATACACACACACACACACACACACACAAAGGACAAAACAATACACACATGCACACACACACACACTAACACTCACACACACACACACACACACACACACACACACACACACACACACACACACACACACACACACACACTAACACTAACACTAACACTAACACTAACACTCGCACTCACACCTGCCAGTTCATAAGGAGTAGAACTGAATTTGTTTCATTTCCATAGTATTACACAGTATGATTTATAAACTGTGGCTTGTTGAACTTGTGTTTTTACTCACTTTATATTGATGCATAATGGAGTCGGTTTTGTTGGTAAGTAATCAATGATGAAACTGATTTATGATGCATTCATGAAAATGTATCTGTAAATTATGCTGTGTGAGGTATTTTTACCTGCAGCCTGAAGGAAGAAAAGTCATCGTTTAAACATGGTATATTTTCCTACGTTTCAGTTTGAATCTGCTAATACAGCATGGGTGATGTTAATGCATTCAGGTTTTTTATTTTACTGTGAATTTTGTCATTTCTGAATGATACTCAAGAGGTCAATACAACACAGTATAGCATCATTCAGCGCTGTACCATATAATACAATACATTGCAAGTACATTTTCAATATGATAAATATAGTACAGCACAATATGGTGCTATGTTTTAAGCGGAAAAAAACAACCAAAACAAAACAACCCCCCCCCCCCCTCCACCCAACAGATTCTGTGGCCACTAAAATGGCATAAAAAACTGGACAGAACCCCCTCCCCCCCCCCCCACACACACACACAAAACTCTCACTCACGCATGCATGCACGCACGCACAACACACCACACACACACACACACACACACACACACACACACACACACACACACACACACACACACACACACACACATGCACCCACACACACGCATTCACACACACACACATACACACACACACACTCAAAATACACACACATATACACACACACATACTCACACACACACATATATACACACACACACTCTCACACAAACATGTGCGTGCACACACACACAGGCACACACACACACACTACACACAACACACACACACATACACGCACATGCGCACATACACACTCACACATGCATGCACACATACACGTATACATACACACACACACACACAGTCAAAGTGCAACACACACACACACACACACACACACACACACACACATCACACACACACACACACACCACACACACACACACACACACACACACACACACACACACACACGCATGCACGCATCACACACACCCTCACACGTACATATACACACACACACACACACACACACACACACACACACACTGCAGGAAAGGTGGGTACGGTATAGCGGTTAAAACACCTGCCTAGAATGAGAGAAACCTGGGTTCGCATCTCGGATCAAACAGGTATCATTCTCCCCTCTCCTCAATTGTCCAACCCCTCGGCTAGATCTTAAGTGGTAGCCTAACTGCTAGTCTTTTGGATGAGACCATAAACTGAGTCCCCCTTTAGAGCATACATTCAGCACACATTAACCATTTGACTCCCACACTCTATTCACTAACTGCAAAATATTAACCCTTTGAATCCCTCACCCTATCCATCAGCTTCTGATAGGATGAGGGAGTCAAAGGGTAATTTTTTTCTTTGCTAGTGTGTTTGGCAATGCAGGATGCTGGTGGACAGGGTGCAGGAGTCAAAGATTAATTAAAGATCTCACAGCCTCTAAGCAGTAGTCCTCTTGGCAAGAGTGTGTAGGAAAATGCTTTGTCAGTGTCACAGTCCACAATCATAAGTTCATGCAGGGGGTGGGGGGTGGGAGTGGTGCTGCTCTGCAGTTATGCTCTCTCCACACAGAGCAGCAGGGATATTACATGGTAAATTCATTTTTAACAAAAAAGAATTTTTTTATATATATATATATATGTGTGTGTGTGTGTGTGTGTGTGTGTGTGTGTGTGTGTGTGTGTGTGTGTGTATATAAGCACATAATGAAACAATGCCTGTGTTTACAAGTGTCGTGAGTGTTAGGAAGAGAACCATAGTATGATCTGAAAATTATACAGAGCAACTGGAAGAGTTGTATGAACATGAATTAGGCCTATAATATAATTCTGTATCAAAATGAATATGAATTATAACATAATCTTGTGTTGTGGGTCCCATTTAACACTGTCGTATGACACACCACGTAATTCTGCACTCTCATGGGCTCCTTCAGTACAAATAGTATCCACACTTTCTGGAAATTTGTGCTAGTAATTTCTTCTTTTCCATCTCTTTTTGCGTAAGTTTTGCTTTCTGTCATCTCTTCCTATCGTCCATTGACCTGTGTGTGTTCTATAAAGCCTTGCATACTATCTGTTAGGATTTATAATTAGGTACATGTTTTGGATGCATTGGCTCTAAGGAAATGTGATGTGCGGAAGGAATTTTAAGGTAATTTAGGTCAGGTTTATATATGTTTTAGTGTCCTTAGTTATCTTTATGTTTGTACTCAGGTTTGTTTTTTTAAACCCTCTGGTGATAAATTATTTGGAATGGTCAGCGCCAGGGGCATATCCTTAGATTATGTGTGTGGATGCATTGATGGTGTGTACTTTATTTTCTTTCCCAGTGGTTTTTTTTTTTCAGGGTCAGTGAAGTGTTGTGTACATTTTTAGGTGGTGTAGCCCAGATATGGCTGTGGGCTCTTGGCTGGGCTTTAAACAATAATAAAGATGATGATAATTTTACAGAGCAATTATGTAGAACTGTACGAGTGTGAATTAGGCCAACATCTATATCATGTAAAGTACAACATGATAATTGAGTGCAATATGAATTGTATAATTCTGCATTATAGGCCATATATAACAATTTATCATGTGACACAAAGCGTAATTCTGTCTTACGTACAATAACAACTTGTCGTGTGACACAAACAGCAGTATCGAACCACAAAATGTGCGTGTATAAAAAAATTTTTTTTTTAAATCATATTACCACGTATGTGGGGTCTAGACTCTAGTGATCATGACGGTTGTGACTATTGTCGTGGTCCTGTTACTATAGCAGCCATAGCTCCACCCAGCCATAAAACGTAACCAAACGCACGTCGTCGCAGCAATAATCAATATGGCGCAAGGGAGTGATTTCTGCCGCAAGCTGGCACTGTGCTGTGAACCCACCCAGTTTGCTTGCTCGCTCGCTTCCTTGCGGGATGTTCGTTTGGACGCCGTGCGGGTGTTTTGCTTTCTGCTCTTCCTCTGCTGGCGCTCGTTTTCTCACCACCCCCACCCCCCTCTTTGGGAGTCTAAAATAGCTATGATGTCATTGAATTCTTGACAGATTCTGTGTTTTTTATTTCCCAGTTGTTGTTTTTTTTTTTGGGGGGGGGGTAGGGGGGAGGGTGTTGGATGTTTTGATTGAAATTTGTTGGCATACCAGTCGCCGTGGTGTGGTGGTTAGCGCAACAGACTACCAACTGGAAGGTTGTGGGTTCGAATCCCCATCGGTCCCTTCAGAATTCATTGTGGGATTTTTCGGCTCTAACCGGCTCCTACCCAGAGTTGGGGGTGCTATTGACTCAATGGGAAGACTGGGACCACACAGTCGAGTCTTACCCACTTCACAGATGCATCATTGAGGGTGTTCCTCAAATCTTCTGACCAGCACCGCTGGTGTCTGTATCTGTCGGGCCTGGATGACGCCAGGATATGTTATGATAGTAAGCTGTAGAGTACAGCCCTGTCCTGCAGTCTCAATCCTAGATGGGACTCCATAGCATCATGATTATTATCCTCATCAACATCATCATCATCGCATTGTAAAAATTGTTCCAGCTTCTGTGGCCATTAAGGTGGAGGTAGAAAATGGGATAAAAAAACAGACAGACAATAAAACAAAACAGAAAGTGAACCTCCCTGAGTGTAATGATCCTAAAAAATATTGTTGGCATTGTTGTTGTTTGTATTTGGTTAGTTGCATTATTGAGGTCATTTTATTAGCCACATCATTGATTTGTTTGTGATTTGGTGGTAATTTACTTTGTTTTCTTTCAGTTTCATTGTCAATTTGTTTGTAATTTATGTATGTTGTAATCATAATGATAGATATTGTTGTTTGTAATTTGGCAGTTTCATCATTGGTTTGTTAGTAATTTGATTGGTTCTGTTGGTTTTATGGTCAGTTTGTT
>JAPXFY010000034.1:11645102-11650102 GCA_030674185.1 Monoplex corrugatus
GTACTAGTCTTAGTAGTGCTACTAAGTAATTATAGTTGGTGTACTAGTCTTGGTAGTGCTACTAAGTAATATAGTAGTGCTGTACTAGTCTTGGTAGTGCTACTAAGTAATATAGTAGTGGTGTACTAGTCTTGGTAGTGCTACTAAGTAATATAGTAGTGGTGTACTAATCTTGGTAGTGCTGCTAAGTAATATAGTAGTGGTGTACTAGTCTTGGTAGTGCTACTAAGTATATAGTAGTGGTGTACTAGTCTTGGTAGTGCTACTAAGTAATATAGTAGTGGTGTACTAGTCTTGGTAGTGCTACTAAGTAATATAGTAGTGGTGTACTAGTCTTGGTAGTGCTGCTAAGTAATATAGTAGTAGTGTACTAGTCTTGGTAGTGCTGCTAAGTAATATAGTAGTGGTGTACTAGTCTTGGTAGTGCTACTAAGTAATATAGTAGTGGTGTACTAGTCTTGGTAGTGCTGCTAAGTAATATAGTAGTGGTGTACTAGTCTTGGTAGTGCTGCTAAGTAATATAGTAGTGGTGTACTAGTCTTGGTAGTGCTGCTAAGTAATATAGTAGTGGTAATATAAAATCAACTGCTTGCCTAATCCATCGAAAGCATTAAGTTGTACGTGTAACAATGTAAGTGCATACCACCACTACCAGTGTTAAGTTTAGTACTTATTTATGTACTTACTACCCATTAGATTCTCCCGGGGGATGGGATAGGGATGGGGGGGGGAGGATTTGGGGGGGGGGGGGTCTTTCAATGTGAATAGTATCCCCAGGTGAAACTTTTGTCCCAGAAATTTTCTCTTTTCTGTCACGGTCTTTGTTTCTCCTTGCTCCTTTGCTTTTTGTCATGTCTTCATATCATTTTCTGCCTTGCTGATCCATTCATCTGAACATATTCAGTAATATCTTGCATACTTTCTGTTATGTTTGATAATTGGGTATATGTGTTAACTGCATTTTTGGCTTTAGGGAAATATGATGTGCACAAGCAGTTTTAGGTAATTTAAGCCGGTTTTTACGTATGCTTTACTGTATGTAATGTTTACATATGTAGTCCAGTTTGCTTTTTCACCTGGTGATAAATTATAAATTAATGGTTCTTGCCAGGGATAGGCCCTTAGATTATATGTGCTAAAATGTATATATAATACATTGTTGTGTGTGCTTAATTTTCTTTGTCAGTTTTTTTCAGGGTCATCAAGGTGTTGTGTACATTTGCAGTAGTTATAGCCCTGACATGGCTCTGCACAGTCAGCTGGACTTTTAAACAATAATAATGATACTGATAATTACTGCAAGAATAACGATAATGATAAATTAATGATGATGATGGTGGTGGTGATGATAGTAATAATAACAGTAATGATAATAATTACAGTAATAATAACAATAATGATAAATTAATGATGGTAATGATGATGCTGAAGGTGGTGCTTTAACCCTTTGACTACCCGCACCCCTGCCACCAGCATCCTGCATTTGCAACCATGCAAGCAAAGCAAAAACTTAACCCTTTGACTCCCACACCCTATCCACCAGCATCCTGCATTTGCAACCACGCAAGCAAAGCAAACCTTAACCCTTTGACTCCCTCTCCCTATCCACCAGCTTCCTACAGGAAACTGGTTGATAGGGTGAGGGAGTCAAAGGTTAAGTTTTTGCAGTTGGTGGATAGGGTGTGGGAGTCAAAGGATTAATGTCTCCTGTTGTTTTTGGCTCTGTGTTCTTGGGTCTTCATCTCTCACATATCTGTCCTGTGGTGTCCAGTGCAGGGTAGTCCAGGTGATGGTATCATGCTCTCTTCAGAGTTGGAGTTGTTTGTTCAAGAGAGATTCATCGTACTTGTACAGTTCCATATGTGCTCCACCCAGATCTGCCAGCAATTATGTGGCGGACTCCCTGAACCTGCATAAAAACCCTATACACTGGCAAAGTTTTGAATCAAAGTATGAAGGTGGGAGAAGGGACCTATGAAACACTAAGCTGACACCAAACGCTAAGCTGACACCACTACAGTGATCATGGCAAACAGTAAGTTGGGCCAATATGGAATGTCGTGGGCTGGACTTGAACTCAAGATGTCACATCTTGAGTCCATGCCTCTGTCAGAAGAACCTTCTAAAGATATGGCCCACATTGGAAGGGGGGGGGGGGGGGGGGCAGGGGAGGGGAGACGATGACCTCGGTGTTATCAGCACGGGCTCTGACCAACGCCGGTAACGAGCTGTACTAAAGGTTGATGTACCCACTCAGTCTCTATCGTCTGTTCATGACAATAGTGCCCGTACTGTTAACCCTTTCACTCCTTCACACCATCCATCGGCATCCCGCTTTGTAAACCATGCTGGCAAAGCAGAATCTGAACCCTTTGACTCCCTCACCCTATCCACTAGCTTCCTCCAGGAAGGTGGTGGATAGGGTGAGGGTGTCAAAGGGTCAAGTTTTTGCAGTCAGCGGATAAGGTGTGGGAGTCAGGGTTAATGCATTTGACAAGTAGGATAGTTGTTCTATAAAGCTTTGCATACTTCCTGTTAGGATTGATAATTGGGTACATTATATTAAGTGCATGTTTGGCTATAATGAAAATGTGACGTACAGAAGCAATTTTAGGTCATTTGGGCTAGTTTTTATACATGTTTGTTGTATTTATGTTTTTATGCTGCGTAGGGTTTGTTTTGTTAAATCCCTTTGTGATAAATTCTGTGGAATTGTCAGCGCCATGGGCATATTCTTAGATTATGTGTATGAATGTGTTGATAAGTGTGCTTCATTTTCTTGTCCGGTTGGTGTCGTGTGTGTTTTGAGATTGTTATAGCCCTGATGTGGCTCTGTGCAGTCGGCTGGGCTTTAAGCAACAATAATGAGTTGCTGGCTGGAAATGGTGTGAGACCAGAAGGTTCCTGTGATTCTTTGGAGGTTCTTTGTTTGGAAGTTTGCTGAAATTAACAACTTTACATGACAATCACACTATGCTACACCACACAAAACACCATATCACACACACATACATGACAATCATGCTATGCTACACCACACAAAACACCATATCACATACACATACGCATATGCACGCACGCACGCACTCACACACACAATACCACACACACACACACACACATTCTCTCTCTGTGTCTGTCTGTCTGTCTGCCTCTCTTTCTCTCTTTCTCTCTCTCTCTCTCTCTCTCTCTCTCTCTCTCTCTCTCTTACATCACACACACAGATACTGTCACAGATATTCACACATACATGCGTGGATGCTTAGTATCAGTCTGAAAATATAATGCGTTTTTTTCTGAGGAAAAGTTCATGACACAGGAGACATGTAACACGATGGTTCAATATGTTTGGTTCCAGAAACGATGACGCAAGCAACAGTGATTTGTTTGGTTGACGCTGGGTTTTTGTTTGTGTGTGTGTTTTTTGTTGTTGTTGTTTTTTTTGTTGAGTTTCCAGTGAAAAGATATCAACAACTGGCATTCTTTTATTGTTGGAGCGATGACAGGAAATAAGATCTATAGTCTTGTCATCATTTGTGTGCCATTACAACAATAGCAAGATTATGCGTAAAAGAGAAATGGAAGCGCTGACATTACAATAGACAAGCATGGATACAGGAGAAATGGATATAAATCTTCTGCTCTTTTCTTTTGAAATCTGTTTTGTTTTTGTTTTTTCAAGTATCATTACACTTATGCAGTTACATTTGTGCCCCCCCCCCCCCATTACTTTTGCACACCTTAATGGCCGCGGTAGTTGGGACAGTTTTTACAGTGCTGTGATGGTGGTGACGATGAGGATAACGTCATCACCAATCATAGCACTGAAAAAACCGTCCCCACTTATCATGATGCTGTGGAGTTATTTAACCCTTTAAGTCCTGCACCCTGTCCACCAGATCCTGCATTGTCAACCAGGCTTGCAAAGCAAAAACTTAACCGTTGATTCGCTCACCCTATCCACCTGTCTCAGTCTCTGTATCCTTCCCTCTCTGTCCCACCATCTCCTTATTTCTCCCTCTCTCCCTCCAACCCGCTGTCTGCCTTCACCTCCTGCAGGAAGCTGGTGGATAGGATGAGAGAATCAAACGGTTACGTTTTTGAAGTTGACGAAGAGGCTGCAGGAGTCAAAGGGTTAACATCATGACTGTGTGACAAGACTGTACTCTACGCTTATTGTGGTAATATGTCCTGGCGTTAACTAGGCCTGAGAGATAGACACCTATCTATTTAGTTAGCTTTTTTCCTCATATTTTGTTTTATCAATGGGTTTCTTTTGTTTTTAGTTGATTTATTTATTTCGTTTTTAACAGACCAGTGATTATTTGTTCAGGCTTATGCTGCTAACTTGTTGATGTGACAGTTTTTTGGAATTCATTTGTTGACTGATGTTAATAGTTGTTCACTCAACATTTTTGTATCATTTTTCAGTTTTCGTTTAGTTCGTGATTGCTGATTTGTTAACTTTAGTACAATTTTATTTTGTGTTTTTTTTATTTCACTCACATTTTAACATGTTGACAGTTAATTCATTCATCCTCAGTAGCGTTAATGATATAACATTTCTGTGGATTTTCGCAGAAGAATTGACTTATTGACAGAAAAATAACTTACTGATTTATTCATTCTCAAATTCAGTAATCGTTTTTTGTTTTGTTTTGTTTTGTTGTGGTGGTGTTGTCCCATTTCTTATGTCATAGTAATGGCCACATAATTTGGGACAATTTTTCTCAATGACATGATGATGGAGGGGAAGGATAATCATGATGCTATGAAATTCCATTCTGGATTGAGACTGCTGGGCAAGGCTGTACTCTGTGCTGACTTTCATAATGCATCCTGGTGTGAACTAGGCTGGGGGATATAGGCACCTGCAGTGTTAGTCAGGAGATATGAGCAACACCCTCAGTGACACATCCTTTCTCTCTTCCTTCCTTTCTTCGTGTCTCTCTGTCTCCCCTTCCGTCCACCTGTCTCAGTCTCTGTATCCTTCCCTCTCT
>JAPXFY010000034.1:11660102-11675102 GCA_030674185.1 Monoplex corrugatus
TAGCTCAGTTGGTTTGAGCGTCGGATTCACATGCTAATGGTTATGGGTTTGAATCCTGGGGTGCGCTATACTAAAACTGGCCTTCTCACTGTCCCATATTAACATCGTTGTTGTTCTGGTGGTGTCAGTATAGGATTAGATAAGTCTTCCCTTCCCCCACTTCCCTGGGATGGTTGTCCCCGTCGGCCATATCACCTGAGGTGGGTGTCGACGTAAAACCTGAACCAAATAATAATGATGATAATAATAATAACAATTTAAAACGTCTTCGGCATATATGTACATTATGAATGGCCCCCACGACAGTCAGTTGCTTAAAACGCCATGGTGGTAACACAGAGGCCGTGGACACGACCCACAGGCAGGCCATGTTTTTCTTCGTTGATTCTTTTGGATCGAGTGAATGGACTCGAGATCCTGAGTTTAGTCCCAGCTCGTACCAGTAAAAAACTGGCCTGTTCGCACTGCTCGTCTTTAATGTTTCCATCATGCTTGTGGTGTCAGCTTAGTGCTTCATAGGTCCATCTCCCTAGAGGGAAAGAGAACACCAGGTAGACCCAGGGAGAAAATACTGGACGGACTTGCAGGGTGGCTGAGGACAGAGAGGATGGAAGATGTGCTTGCCCAACAAGGGACAGATACATGTGGAGGGCCGTGATCGCCAACGCCGTGCGGCAGGGCACTTGATGATGATGATGATGATGATGATGATGATGATAATGATGATGATCCTCCCCTCCCATCTCCCTGCCACATTTTAAGACCTTGCCAGAGCGTAGCTTTTTGTGGTTTGTTTGTAAGACAACGAAACAGAGCGTAGCTTTTTGTGATTTGTTTGTAAGACAACGAAACAGATATCTTTGCTGACTGAATTGTTCGTTAACAAACTTGCACTACTGTCTGCCCCCGTCACCCTCTCGCTTCTCTCTCTCTCTCTCGGTGTGTGTGTGTGTGTGTGTGTGTGTGTGTGTGTGTGTGTGTGTGTGTGTGTGTGTGTGTGTGGTGTGTGTGTGGTGTGTACACTCTGTGTGTGTGTGTGTATATATATATCATCATCATCAGGTGCCCTGCCGAATGGCGTTGGCGATCATGGACTTCTATCTGTCTCTATCTCTTGTTGCCCCAAGCATCTCCTCCACCCTCCTCGTCTTCAGCCACTCCGCAAGTCCATCAAGCATTTTCTCCCTGGGTCCACCTGGTGCTCTCTTTCCCTCCAGCTTTCCCGTTGTGACCAGGTGCTCCAAATCACCCTTCCTCATAAAATGGCCTATAAATGTTGCCTGTCTTTTCCTAATCTTCCTTATCAGTGATCTACTTGTGTCTGCCTCAATCAAGACTGTCTCGTTTGTTTTCTTTGCTGTCCATGGAACTCTCAACATATGTATATATTATATATGCAGTGTGTGTGTGTGCGCGCGCGTGCACGCGCGTGTATATGTTTACGTGTGTGCATACATACCCGTACGTGCGTTCATTTGTATATGCGTGCGCGCGTGCATACATATGTGTGGGTGGGTGGGTGGGTGGGTGCGAGTCATGCTGCTTTGTTGTACATGTATGTTAATGCAAGAAACACAGAAACTTACGTATTTGCGCGCTAACTCACACCCACATCCACGCATGGAGAAATGCACACGCATGCACGCGCTAGCGCGGAAACAAACACATACTCTCTCTCATACACACACACATACATATACACTCACACGCTAACACATATATACAAATACGCACACGATACACACACACGAATAAGATGCACACGCACATATATACACACACACATTCACTCATTCACACACACACACACACACACACACACACACACACACACACACACACACACACACAACACACACACACACAACACACACACACACACACACACACACACACACAACACACAACACACACACACAAAATTCACCCGAACGCATTTGAAACCCAACCTAACACAGACACAAAATCACACTTCCTGAATTCATTTCAAGCCCAACCTAAAACACACACACACACACACACACACACACACACACACACACACACACACACACACACACACACACACACACACACACACACACACACACACAAACACCTTCTTGAATGCTTTTCAAGCCCAACCTAATTACGCTATTCCACTGTATCCTTCTGCAGGCTCTGTTAAAACACTCGCTGCTTTGCATAACAAGTTGAATCTCCTGTCAAACACGCAGAGAGAGAGAGAGAGACAGAGAGAGAGACAGAGACAGACAGAGAGACAGAGCGAGAGACAGAGAGAGACAGACAGAAAGACAGAGACATAGCGAGAGACAGAGAGAGACAGAGAGACAGAGCGAGAGACAGAGACAGAGCGAGAGACAGAGAGAGATAGAGACAGAAAGACAGAGGCAGAGTCAGACAGACAATGACAAGAGACAGAGAGAAGGGAGGGGGGGGGGAGACAGAAATACAGACAGAGACTGGCAAAGGGATGGGGATGGTTTATTCATGCTTAGACTACTGCCCCCATGAAAAGGAACAAGTACACAAAACACTACGGGGGGGGGGGGGGGGGGGGGGGAATGAGAGACAGACAGGCAGGCAGAAAGACAGAAAGACAGAGAGAAGAGAGAGAGAGCTAGAGAGAGATGCTCAGCGGCGATCCATATTTTGCTTAAAAAGTCTAATCTTACTGCTACACATTATGTAGAAAGTAATTGGCCACCATAAGTTGTGCAGTCCATCCGTCAGCAGTGTCTGACTGTGGGTACCAGCATATCGCTTCCTCTGCCTGTATTTACAATGCCCCAAAAGCCAAGGTCACTGCGCGCTCCCTCTACCTGTATTTACAGCGGCGCAAGTGCCCCAAAAGCCAAGTCACTGCGCGCTCCCTCACCTGCATTTACAGCGCAAATGCCCCAAAAGCCAAGGTCACTGCGCGCTCCCTCCACCTGCATTTACAGCGCAAGTGCCCCAAAAGCCAAGATCACTGCAGCCTACCTTCAATAGCATACGCACGTGCTTATGACTCATAAAGCCAAAGTCATTTTGACATATCTACAAAAGCGCGTGCAAGTGCCAAAAAGCCAAGGTCACTGCAGCCTGTCTTCAAGAGAATGCGCACGTGCTCATAAAGCCACCAAGTTCACTGTAGCTTATCTGCAACAGCACACACGCACGTGCTCATAAAGCCAAGGTCATTTTGACCTATCTAAAGGAGCTCGTGCAAGTGCACATAAAGCGAAGGTCACGTGACGTATCTTACAAGAGCGACCCGTTCCAAGTTGTCCCTCACCCACCCTACGGTCCTACGGTCCCGACACAGTCACATGTGCCTTCACAGGTTGCTGCTTCTTCTGTAGCAAACCTTGGCCAGGAAGGCATTTCCAAGAATCCAAAATCCGGGGGGGGGGGGGGGGGGACCGCTGTGAAATCATTGCTTGCTAATAACATATCTTCTCAATCGGACTAACAAAAAGCATTTGACTCCTGTCTAGGGAGGCTGAAAGTCTGTATGGAGAGAGGACAGTAGGTTTACTTTGAGAGATTCTGAAAATTTCACGTACGTCAGACTTCCCATTCTTGTTGTGCAAAGTAATAATATTATCATTATTATTGTTTAAAGTCCAGCCGTCTGCACAAAGCAGTATCAAAGCTAAAATCGTCTCAACACACACATAACGCCTCCATGACCTTGAAAAACCCCCATCTGGAACAGAAAACTAATTACATGTACACATATCAATGCATTCGCGCACATATTCTAAATATATAACCATTCTGTGCACACACACACACACACACACACACACACACACACACACACACACACACACACACACACACACACACACACACACACACACACACACACACACACACGCAACCACAGCACACAACACACGCAACCACAGCACACATATAGACTCAACCCCAACACACACACACACACACACACACACACAACACACCACACACACACACACACACAAACACAGTATACAGGCAGTCAAACTTTGACAATACACTATATAAAGTCACCTGAGAATGGCAACAGGTGGGCGACGTAGTGGACACCATTGTCGATATCAACCGACCGACATCTTTCTGTGCACAAAGTGAGCAAGAGAGAGAAAGAGTGGGAGGGGGGGAGCGCGGAGACAGACACAGAGAGACAGAGAAAGAGCAGCATAAAAAGAGACAGAGAGAGACAGACACAGAGAGACAGACACAGAGAGACATAAAATACAGAGACAAAGAGAGACAGAGTGACAAAGAGAAAGAAAAGACGGAGACTGACAGACACAGAGGGACAGACTGACAGATAGAGAGAGGAGGGGGGGGGGGCAGAGCAACAGAAAGACAGAGACAGAAATAAACAGACAGCGAGAAAGACAAAGAGAAGACGAGGCAGAGAGAGAGAGGGAGACAGACAGACAGAGAGACAGACAGAGACAGACAGACAGATAGAGAAACAGAGACAAGTGGCGATGTACCGAAGTTCACTGTCGGTATAAACTAACCGATATCTTTTCTTGCGTACACACGCACACGCACCTAATTACACACACACACACAGACACACACACAGACACGCACACACACACACACGCGCGCCAGCGCTTCATCATAGGCGTAGTTTCCAAAAGTGTTGATAATGGAAGTACGGTTTTTTAAACCGATTTCTCCATCGTCTGCGTTCAAAACATACACTAGCTTTACTCAACAACTGTACACAGTGGCACTGGGGTTACAGTATATATATATAACACAGCTGGTTATATACAAGCTGGTTATATACAAGCTGGTTATATACAAGCTGGTTATACACAGCTGGTTATACACAAGCTGGTTATATACAAGCTGGTTATACACAAGCTGGTTATACACAGCTGGTTATATACAAGCTGGTTATATACAAGCTGGTTATATACAAGCTGGTTATATACAAGCTGGTTATATACAAGCTGGTTATATACAAGCTGGTTATATACAAGCTGGTTATATACAAGCTGGTTATAACAAGCTGGTTATATACAAGCTGGTTATATACAAGCTGGTTATACACAAGCTGGTTATATACAAGCTGGTTATAACAAGCTGGTTATACACAAGCTGGTTATATACAAGCTGGTTAGGTTTTCTTTTGAACACAGCCGTGGACTCTAGATTTGATATCTCGAGTTACAGTCCCAGCTGGCAACACAAAAACGTGTGGCCTGTTACCCGTCTGTTTAATAGTTTTCATCATGTTTAAGTACTGGTCAATGTTATCCGTCTGTTTGAATAGTTTTCATCATTGTATACTGTTTCAATGTTCTCCAATCTGGTTTACAAGGTTTTCATCATTTTAGTACTGTCAATGTATCCCGGTCTATTGAATAGTGTTTATCATTATAGTAGACTGTTAATGTTCTCCGTCTGTTTGAAATAGTTTTCATCATTTTATATGCAATGTTTCTCCGTCTGTTTAAGATAGTTATATCATGTTTATAAACTGTACAATGGTTATTCCGTCTATATGAATAGTTTTCACATGTTATACTACAACTGTTTCAGCTGGTTTGAATAGCTTTTCATCAATGGTTAGTACAGTCAATGTTATCACGTCTGGTTTGAATAGTTGTTCATTTATACTGTTGAAATGTTCTCACTGTTTTTAATATGTTTTCATCATTGTGTACTTTAATGGTTCTCCGTCTGTTTGAATAGTTTTCATCATTGTAGTACTGTCAATGTTCTCCGTCTGTTTGAATAGTTTTCATCATTTAGTACTGTCAATGTTCTCCGTCTGTTTGAATAGTTTTCATCATTTTAGTACTGTCAATGTTCTCCGTCTGTTTGAATAGTTTTCATCATTGTAGTACTGTCAATGTTCTCCGTCTGTTTGAATAGTTTTCATCATTTTAGTACTGTCAATGTTCTCCGTCTGTTTGAATAGTTTTCATCATTGTAGTACTGTCAATGTTCTCCGTCTGTTTGAATAGTTTTCATCATTGTAGTACTGTTAATGTTCTCCGTCTGTTTGAATAGTTTTCATCATTGTTAGTACTGTCAATGTTCTCCGTCTGTTTGAATAGTTTTCATCATTGTAGTACTGTCAATGTTCTCCGTCTGTTTGAATAGTTTTCATCATTGTAGTACTGTCAATGTCTCGCGTTTGAATAGTTTTCATCATTGTAGTACTGTCAATGTTCTCCGTCTGTTTGAATAGTTTTCATCATTGTAGTACTGTCAATGTTCTCCGTCTGTTTGAATAGTTTTCATCATTGTAGTACTGTCAATGTTCTCCGTCTGTTTGAATAGTTTTCATCATTGTAGTACTGTCAATGTTCTCCGTCTGTTTGAATAGTTTTCATCATTGTAGTACTGTCAATGTTCTCCGTCTGTTTGAATAGTTTTCATCATTGTAGTACTGTCAATGTTCTCCGTCTATTTGAATAGTTTTCATCATTGTAGTACTGTTAAAGTTCTCCGTCTGTTTGAATAGTTTTCATCATTGTAGTACTGTTAATGTTCTCCGTCTATTTGAATAGTTTTCATCATTGTAGTACTGTCAATGTTCTCCGTCTGTTTGAATAGTTTTCATCATTGTAGTACTGTTAATGTTCTCCGTCTATTTGAATAGTTTTCATCATTGTAGTACTGTCAATGTTCTCCGTCTGTTTGAATAGTTTTCATCATTGTAGTACTGTTAATGTTCTCCGTCTATTTGAATAGTTTTCATCATTGTAGTACTGTCAATGTTCTCCGTCTGTTTGAATAGTTTTCATCATTTTAGTACTGTTAATGTTCTCCGTCTATTTGAATAGTTTTCATTATTTTAGTACTGTCAATGTTCTCCGTCTATTTGAATAGTTTTCATCATTTTAGTACTGTCAATGTTCTCCGTCTATTTGAATAGTTTTCATCATTGTAGTACTGTTAATGTTCTCCGTCTATTTGAATAGTTTTCATCATTGTAGTACTGTTAGCTTAGTGTTCCCAAGTCCCTGCTTCCCTTCCCCATCCTCTCCATTTCGAGGCCTCGCCTGCACATAGGACAGGCTCAGAGGCAGTCTGCCAGACAACTGATGGTAGATTTGGGTGGAGTGTGTATGGAATTGTCCGAGTGCGATGAATCCCTCCAAACTGTACATACTAAACAATACACACACTGCAAAGTTCCTCTCTCTCTCTCTCTCTCTCTCTCTCTCTCTCTCTCTCTCTCTCTCTCTCCTGTGTGTGTGTGTGTGTGTGTGTGTGTGTGTGTGTAATGTAGAGCACCCAGAATTCGTTCCGAGCGCAGGGACGTCATCTTGAGAAAATGAAACTGTGTGTGTGTGTGTGTGTGTGTGTGTGTGTGTGTGTGTGTGTGTGTGTGTGTGTGTGTGCAATCTCCATTTCTTGCACCTACATGGCTTGAATGTTTAGATCATCACAACAACCCGTCAGACACTATCAGTAATTGTTCCCCCCCCCCTCTCTCTCTCTCTTCCTATTCTTCCCCCTTTCTGTACACGCGTTCTGGGTCTCTCTCTCTCTCTCTCTCTCCTCTCTCACACACACACACACAGACATACACACACACACACATACACACACACACACACACACACACACACACACACACACACACACACACACACACACACACACCAGACATTCGAGTAAGAGTATAATACACTTTTGTAAGGGTTCATTGTCCAGTGTATTACTTAACTTGCTAAGTTGTTATGTGAAGATTTTAAACTTTTCTTGTCATGTCCTATTTTCTGTTGCTTTAGTTCAAGTAGATTAGCAAAAGCAGATTCGTAAGTTGCTGTGTGGTTATATAATATACACTGTCGAAAAATGAAGTATTTTTTTCTCATTACATTTTTTTTTTTATGAAAGCAAATGCGCATAATTTTATGTAAGTTGGGCTACGTGTTACTGTCTATATCTATACCGTTGAAAAAGAAATAAGAGAATTTTTCATGATGAATTTTTTTTTAGTGTTCCGATTTTGTTGGATGCGTGTATGCTCATTGTTTTGCCCTCACTGCGCTGGCAGTATCTTTCTACATAGTCTGCATACTCCTCCGTCGAAGGGCGTGCCTGCTGGGTATTAGCGTCGTACTCTAAACTACGGCACAAATTTGCCCTTTTTTTTTTTTTTTTGGCCGGAACCTACCCAAGATCACCGAGAATTCGGTGAGAAGACGCTTCCAGGGACATATACCCTACCCACAATGCTTGGTCGCGTCAAAACGTATTTCCTGTTCCTTTTCGTTTCCAAAAAGCCATGGGACACCGACGTGCCGTGCAGGATCTGTAGCGTGCGTTGTTGATATTCTCCGTGCATGTACACACTAAAAGGCAGGGGTGGGGTTGTTCAGACACCATCAGGTCTGCTGCACGCATGTTGTCCTGGGAGATGGGAAGAATCGTCTGCACTCTTACACCGACCGGAAGGGTGGTATCTGGACGGGATCGAACTTCCGGATCTTTCCATTGGAGGTCCATCGCCTTAGCCACTCGACTATTGTGTCTGTCTATTACAGGTTGATTTCTTTCTCTTTCTGTTCTGTTCTGTCTGTCTGTCTTTTGGTTCTTCTCTTTACCTTTCTGTTTTTCTTTTTTCCGTGCATGTTTTTCCGCTAAAGCATACCGTCACGTACAGACGCTTGCTTTTGGCCATGGAAAGGCAGTGTGGTAAGGTGCTGTGGTCTACTGTGAACAGAACTGCTGCATCCTTTGTGTGTGTGGTGTGTGTGTGTGTGTGTGTGTGTGTGTGTGTGTGTGTGTGCCTGTTATCTGTTTGTCTCTTTGTCTCTCTCTCTCTGTCCCTGTCTGTGTCTGTCTATCTGTGTTTGTCTGTCTGTTTGTCTCTCTCTTTCTCTCTCCCCCCTCTCTCACATTAACAATGTTCATCCCACAATCCCAGTGTGTGGGTTATTCACTTATTGGCTTCACAATACACACTCCCCCCCCCCCTTCTCTCTTCTCTCTCTCTCTCTCTTTCGCTCCGCCTCTGTCCTCTCTGTCTGTCTGTCTGTGTCTCCCTCCTCCCTCCCTCTCTGTCTTTTCTCCCTTTAGTTCTCTCCTTTTCTCCCTCCGTCTCTCTCGTCCCTCTCCTTACTTCCTTCTCTCTCGTATTAGTTTCCAAAATGTGTAACCCACGCATCATCAAAGAAGACTGTGTAATACATTTTGTATTGTGTTAATGATGTGTTCACACCCCTTCAGATTGAGCTTTGGTCTTTTTTAATACATCCAGTACTATACCCCGTGTGTGTATTGTAGCCTGAGGCCGATATACACAGTCAACTTTCTGAGTTCCCAGTTTCTCTCTCTCTCTCTCTCTTTCTCTCTCTGTCTCTCTGTCTCTCTCTCTCTCTGTCTGTGTCTCTGTCTCTCTCTCCCTGTCTCTCTCTCTGTCTCTCTCTTTCTCTCTCTCTCTGTCTCTTTCTGTCCCTATCTCTTCTGTGTCTGTCTGTCTCTCCATCTCGCTGTCTCTGTGTCTGTCTCTCTGCCTCTGTCTGCCTGTCTCTTTCTCTGTCTGTCTCTGTCTGTGTGTGTGTCTCTCTCTCTGTCTGTGTGTGTGTGTGTGTGTGTCTGTCTGTCTGTCTCTGTCTCTCAGAGGGGCTAACTGAAAGACAGAAACCTCCCTGCTGCTGTGTCCTTGGGCGGGTTGAGAGCGAGAGAGAGGAAGAGGGAGGAAGAGAGGAGAGAGGCTCGGGGAGGTATTACGCGCGCGCGCAACACACACACACACACACACACACACACACACACACACACACACACACACCACACACACACACACAACACACACACACACACACACACACACACATTGGACACAGCAGCAGGGAATTTCAGTCTTTTTTCGTAATTTTTTGTATCTGGTGTTTGTTTGTTTGTAATTTTACGCTTGACAAAGGCCAGTTGGCGAAAATTTGCGCCTGTCTTGTCTTGTTGTATTAAATAGCGTTCTTATTCTTCTTTCGTATTTTTTCTGGTTACATGTTGTATGTTTGGTTTGTATATATGGACCAGTGGCCACTATGCAGAAAACCGCTTGGAGTGTGACGTCTGTCTGTCTCTTTTTCTGTCTGTATGTGTTTGTCTCTTTCTGTCTCTTCTCTCTCTTTTTCTCACATCCTCTGTCCTCTCTTTCGCACTTTATCTGATTGTCCTCCTCTTTTTCTTTCTGTTCCTCCACCTTTTTTTTTCTTTCTTTTTTTACTCTGTCTTTTCTCTGTCTCTGTCTCTTCTCTCTCTCTCTCTCTCTCTTTTCTTTTTCTTTTCTGTTTCTCTCTCTTTCTCTTTCTCTCTCTTTCTTTTCTCTCTCTCTCTCTCTCTTTCTCTCTTTCTCTCTCTCTCTCTCTTTTCTTCTCTCTCTCTCTTCTCTCTCTCTCTTCTCTCTCTCTCTCTCTTTCTCTTCCTCTTCTCTCCTCTCTCTCTTCCTTTTCTTTCTCTCTCTCTTTTTTCTCTTTCTCTCTCTTCTCTCTCTTCTTTCTTTCTCTCTCTCTTCTTTCTCTTTCTCTCTCTGTTCTCTCCCACCCCCCCCTTGTCCCTCAGGTCTCAGTGTTGTTTTCTTAATCATCTTGTGACTTTTCGTTGTGGAAATGTTGTTATGAATTCTCTTTTTCTTCTGCTTGCGTCATTAACTGCGTCTTACGTTTCTGTCTTGTCTGTCACTCGGTGTCTTGTGCTCCTGTCTGTCTTTCACTCTCTCTCTCTCTCTCATACACACACACACACACACACACACACACCACACACACACACACACACACACCACACACACACACAAAAACAACACTCACAAATCTCCTCCACTCTCTCTTCCTCTCTCTCCTCTTACTATCTAGTCTGTGTCCTGTTCCTTTCACTTTTTCTCTTTCACACACACACACACACACACACACACACACACCACACACCACACACACACACACACACACAACACACACACACACACACACACACACACACACACACACACCCCTCACACACTCTCTCTTGTCTATCCCACTCCCCTTCTCTCTCTCTTCTTCTCCCTTCTTCTCTCTCTTCTCTTTTCTCTCTCTTCTCTCGGTCTCTTAGTCTGTGTCTCTCGCTTTCACACTTTCTCTTTCACACACACACACGCTCTGTCTATCCAACTTCCCTTCTCTCTGTCTGTCTGTCTGTCTGTTCTCGTGCGTGCCCTTCCCTCGCTAAGTCTTCTCGTTTCAGGGGTGTCTTTTTTTCTAGAACAATATAACAGTACAGTAATAAAAGCTGGTCGTGGACTGAATTTAACACCTAAATAGACACCAACAGATTCACAATCACACGCTATAAATACACTGACGCGTTGACATCATCTGACGGTTTTTTTAATCACCCCCCCCCCCCCCCTCCCAGCGACAGTACAAGTCTCAGCGTGGGCTTATCAAACTATTTTTATCATAGTGCTGATTCGTCTAGCGAATCGAGGAAGTGAGCAAATTTTGACGAATACTACGCACGCACACACGCGCCCACTCGCACGCGCGCGAGCGCTCGCGCGTGCGCACAGACACACACACAGACACGCGCACACACACACACACACACACACGCGCGCGCGCGCAGCGCACGCACGCACGCACGCACGCACGCACGCACGCACACACACACACACACACACACACACACACACACACACACACAGAGCACTGCACACATCAGAACTGCGTGGATTGCGAAACGCTCTCACTAGGCTGTAAGTTTTTTGTTTAATGATAACCTACGCAATGACATGGATGAGTGTATCCTTTTATTTTTTTTTAAGTCATGATTATCTAATATCTAGCTTTTTCAATCGTTTTGTGGTTGTATGTGTGTAATGTATGTGCGATATCTGTATTTGTGTGTGTTGTGTGATGTACGTACTGATATAGAAAACTATATATTATTAAGTTATTTATAGTAAGATGAGAAGAGATAGAGATAAATATAGTTATAATGTTGTTTGTGTGGGTGTGAGGAGAGAGAGCGATCTGTATTGTCTCGTAGAGAGTGAGTGATGGTTGGAGAGAGAGAGGGAGAGACCTAAATCTGTATAATCGTTGTCTTCGTCACCAAGAAGAGAGAGAGAGAGAGAGAGAAAAATCTGTATAATCATTGTCTTCGTCACCAAGAGAGAGAGAGAGAGAGACTAAATCTGTATATTGCGACGAGAGGAAGAGAACTTAATCGTTGTCTTCGTCACCAGAAGAGAGGAGAGAGAGAAAATCTGTATAATCTGTCTTCGTCACAAGAGAGAGAGAGAAGACTAAATCTGTATAATCGTTGTCTTCGTCACCAAGAAGAGAGAGAGAGAGAGAGACTAAATCTGTATAATCGTTGTTTCGTCACCAAGAGAGAGAGAGAGACTAAATCTGTATGATCGTTGTTTCGTCACAAGAGAGAGAGAGAGAGAGACTAAATCTGTATAATCGTTGTTTTCGTCACCAAGAGAGAGAGAGAGAGAGAGACTAAATCTGTATAATCGTTGTTTTCGTCACCAAGAGAGAGAGAGAGAGAGACTAAATCTGTAAATCGTTGTTTCGTCACCAAGAGAGAGAGAGAGAGAGAGACTAAATCTGTATAATCGTTGTCTTCGTCACCAAGAGAGAGAGAGAGAGAGAGACTAAATCTGTGTAATCGTTGTCTTCGTCACCAAAGAGAGAGAGAGAGAGAACTAAATCTGTGTAATCGTTGTCTTCGTCACCAAAGAGAGAGAGAGAGAGACTAAATCTGTGTAATCGTTGTCTTCGTCACCAAGAGAGAGAGAGAGAGAGAGAGAGAGACTAAATCTGTATAATCGTTGTCTTCGTCACCAAGAGAGAGAGAGAGAGAGAGAGAGAGAAAATTGAAAGGCTGACAGAGAGAGAGAGAGAGAGAAGAGAGCTAAATCTGTATGATCGTTGTCTTCGTCACCAAGAGAGAGAGAGAGAGAGACTAAATCTGTGTAATCGTTGTCTTCGTCACCAAGAGAGAGAGAGAGACTAAATCTGTACAATCGTTGTCTTCGTCACACACACACACACACACACACACACACACACACACACACACACACAGAGAGAGAGAGAGAGAGAGAGAGAGAGAGAGAGAGAGAGAGAGCCTAATTCTGTATAATCGTTGTCTTCGTCACCAAAAGAGAGAGAGAGAGTAAATCTGTATAATCGTTGTCTTCGTCACCAAAAGAGAGAGAGAGAGTAAATCTGTGTAATCGTTGTCTTCGTCACCAAGAGAGAGAGAGAGAGAAGAGAGACTAAATCTGTACAATCGTTGTCTTCGTCACACACACACACACACACACACACACACACACACACACACACACACACACACACACACACACACACACACACACACACACACACACACACACACACACAGAGAGAGAGAGAGAGAGAGAGAGAGAGCCTAATTCTGTATAATCGTTGTCTTCGTCACCAAAAGAGAGAGAGAGAGAGTAAATCTGTATAATCGTTGTCTTCGTCACCAAAAGAGAGAGAGAGAGTAAATCTGTATAAACGTTGTCTTGGTCACCGAGAGAGAGAGAGAGAGGAAAAGAAAAGAAAAAGCGTGTGGCAAGGCAAATATGGTGAGCTCAGCTAAAACCGGTAGTGATGGGCGACACCGTAGTCAAATGGATAAGACATCGGACTTCCAGTCGGTAGACTTGGGGTTCGATCCTGCCTGGGTACCTCCCTGCCTGATGGATAAAGGATATGGGTTTAGCCGATCCCCCGGGTCTACACGCGTGTACCCCCGCCAGTACCGAATACCCCCCTCCCTGCCCCTTTCATGTGTATACACACGCAAATGTCTTCTCGTTAAAGATGACTGTCTGGTAGCTTATGCAGATTATAAAACGCCCAGCATGCACACCCACCGATGTCGGAGTATGTAAATGTAGTCTATAGTGTCATATCCCCTCTCCCCCTGCACCGTGTGTGCAAAGGGGTGTGTATACAATGGGCATCCGACTGAAAAAAAAACCGGAACGTTGAACACATAAATGAATAAATGAAAGTACATAAATAAACAAATAATGAATGAATAAAAACTACATAAATTAAGAGATAATGAAATAGATGTAACTGTATGAATAAACAGACGAATAATTAAGTAGTGGTTTCGTTGTTGTTGTTGTTGTTGTTGTTGTTGTTGTTGTTGCTGTTGTTGACATGGGCCGTCCCCCATTTCAAACAACACGAGTAGTATTAACATAATTATATTTATGTTAAAAATTATATGAATACGCGCGCGGGCACACACGCACACACGCGCGCGCACACACACACACACATGCGCAAGCACGTACCTGCGCGCGCGCGCACACACATACACTCGCAAGCACGCGCATACACACACATACACACACACACACACACACACAAACACACACATACATACTCACACGCAAACATACACACACACACACTTGCGCAAGCACGCACCTGCGCGCGCGCGCGCGCACATATATACACTCGCAAGCACGCGCATACACACGCATACACACACACACACACACACACACACATACACACACACACACACATACACGCAAACATACACACACACACACGCACGCACGCACGCACGCACGCACGCACACACACGCACCACCGGATGTTTGCCAGGTGGCTATTGGCTTTTATTTCATTCAAGAACAACACGCGTTGCTTTTTTCACCGACAAGGCGTTTCCGCTCTCTCTCTCTCTCTCCACCCCTCCCACCCTGCCTCCATCTCCCTGTCCTTTCCTCCGTCTCTCCGTGACACTCTGGCTCTCCCTCACTCACTTTCTCTTCCCTGTAGATTACGTCTTATTGATGTACTGGTTTATCTCGTTTTCGGTATTTCATACACCAACAATGACAGGTTTGAAAAAAGGCTTTTATATAACTTCCCTACATCTGGATAATAAATCTCTCTCTCTCTCTCTCTCTCTCTCTCTCTCTCTCTTTGGTGACGAAGACAACGATAATACAGAATTAGGGTCTCTCTCTCTCTCTCTCTCTCTCTC
>JAPXFY010000034.1:11677602-11805102 GCA_030674185.1 Monoplex corrugatus
CGTTCTTTCCCTCCCCCTCACAACAAACCCCCCCCCCCCCCCCCATTTCTCAGTGGATCATTATGATAATTGTATCTGCTGCCTGTTGCAGCGAATGTTCGCGGCGTATTTGGTCAGTCTTAGCAATGCTAACAATCCAGATGATTAAAAAAAAACAACAACAAACAAACAAACGATGATGACGATGATGGGTAATAAACTAGTTCGTAGTAGTAAACGAGGATGATGATGATGATGACAGTGATGATGATGATAAGGATAACGATGATAGATATAATAAGGATAACTTCAGTGATGGTGATGGTGATAACGATAATGGATATAATAATAGTAATTGTGTCTGCTACATCTGCCTCACAAATTGTGCTTCCCTTGTGCTTTAAGGGGCTGTGGGGTGTATGTGTTATTCACATGCATGTAGGCATGCACACGGGCGTTCGCGCGCGCGCACGCACACACAACGCACCACACACACACACACACACACACACACACACACACACACACTCTGTCTCTCTCTCAGTCTCTCTCTCTCGTACACACACGCGCGCGCGCGCGCCACAGTCTCTTTCTCTCTCTCTCTCTCTCTCTATCTATCGCGGGCACGCGCGCTCGCTCGCTTGTCTCTCACGCACATTTACATTAAGCCACTCATTCACAGACATATAATACACACGTACGCACGCACACACACACCCCACTCACACTCACACACACACTCTCTCTCACACTCACACACACACACATGCACGCACATATGCACACACACATACACGCACACACCACCGCACATCCCACTCTCTTTCTCTCTGTCTCTCTCTCTCTCTCTCTCTCTCTCTCCCCTCTCTCTGTCTCTCTCTTTGTACTCTCTGTCTCTGTCTGTCTCTCCTCCCTCCCCCCCCCCTCTCTCTCTCTCTCTCTCTCATCAAGATCCTGGGGTTGATTGGCTTTGACACCTCCGTGTGATGGGTAAAGGATGGAGATTTTTCCCATCTCCCAGGTCAATATTTGTGCCTCAATCCCCTGCGTATGTATACGCTTGGAGAATATTGGTTATGCACGTTAAAGATCCGGTGTAAGACTTGTCAGTGGCTGGCTTATTATGGAAACGTGAAAACACCCAGCACGCACGGTTATCGAAGATGTGAGTGTGCAGACTGTGCAGCAACGTAATGCCTGCGTATCGGGGCAAAACATTGGAAAGTATAGGGACGAAGAAAAGGACGAGTCGGAGTCCGCAAAATCGGAATATCCAGCTTCCCCGCGTACCAACTTGGCTACTGGTACCACCAAGCTTCGCAGGCGCACATTGTAACAAAGGCACTACTACTGACACTATCGCGCTTGCTTGTAACAAAGGCAGTGAATAGCTTGCACCATCAGTTCGCCGTCGGCACTGACCGGTGGTAGCGTCCCGTTAGCCGGCGGCGGTCAACGCGCATACACGTGGAGGCGAGCGCACGTGCATCTCGATGTATGGGTCTCGTGTGTAGCGAAGCGGTAAACAGTTGAGTATGGTGATAATACTTGCAGTACGTGGTTTGGGCAAAAATCGATCGATCGTTTGCCGCCTATCTCTCCCCCCCCCCCTCTCTCTCTCTCTCTCTGTCTGTCTGTCTGTCTCTGTCTCTGTCTGTCTCTCTCACTCTGTAAATGTAATGGAATTGCATTTCTTTGTTTATATTGATGAAGTTGCGTTTCTTGTGGCGGGAAAAAGATCCTGGTGTTTCCAGAGTTTGTGGATCTTGTTTGTCCAAGAGTGACTTATAGCGCTCGGGCAGGCCATATGCGCTCCATCCAATCTGTGAGCCGTGAGCTGGCAGATCTCCCCACCCCCACCCCCCTTCCACGTGGATGCCAGGGGGCTCTTTCAGTATAAATAGTATCCCCAACTTTTGGAAGTTCTCTGCTAGAAATTTCCTCTTTTCTGTCACTCTCTTTGTTTCTTGCCGTGCTCCCTTGCTTTATGTCATCTTTTACTATTGTTTTCGGCCTTTCTGGTTCATTCACTTTTATGTGTTCTATAAAGTCTTGCATACTTACTTAGGATTGGTAATTGGGTACTTGATGTTGACTGTATTTTGGTGTGAAGGAAATGTGATGTGCAGAAGCAATTTTAGGTAATTAACGCCACTTTTATGTATGTTGTGGTATCTTTAGTTATGTTTATGTTTTTATACAGGTTTAGTTGTTTTATATTCGTGGGTGATAAAATGGATGGAGTGGTCAGCGCCTGGGGCATATCCATAGATAATGTACACGAATGCATTGACATGTGTACTTTAATTTTCTTTTCCAGTACTCCCACCCACCTCCTCTATATCTTTCCCAAATATATAATTGTACATCGTCTTGAGAGTGTTCTGCGTCTGTCTGTCTTTCTGTGACAGAAACGTGTAGACAAGAATTGTTCAGCTCGTTATCCGTGGATCTTTATCAAATGTTGGTACAAAAGTGTCAAGTTTGGAAGATAGAAATTTCCTAGGTCAGTCTCCAAGGCCAGTGTCACGTGGCCCAAAATCGTACCCAAAATCAGCATAAGGTCAGTGTCAGATGGCTCAAAATCGTACCCCAAATCAGCATAAGGTCAGTGTCAGATGGACCAAAATCGTACCCAAAATCACCGCAAGTTCATTGTCACATAGTCCCCAGACGTACCCCGAATTAGCACTTAAAGGGAGGTTGTTACCAGCATTTTGTCAGGACCTTCAGGCAATATTTACATTTTGTTTCACAGTTTTAATATAGACTGCGCACCGTTTTCCATGCTTCATGTCAAGTTTTATTTCTGCCTGAAAATAGTTATGGTCGCAGTGACCCCAGGAAATGCGGAATCTGGATTTTTTTTTTTTTGGTGGGGGGGGGGGGGGGGGGGTTAATGTTTTTTTTTATGAAGGAAGATTGTGAGAAAGGCATGACCGTTTTCTTTTTCATAAGGGAGAGTGAATAGGAAATATTTTGTTGCACACAAAGGAAGACGTGGATCGATCGTTCTACGTCGCCTCAAACAACGCTAGGTACACGGGAACACTTGGTAGAATCGGAACGACACGACACGACACAACACAATAGAGACCGGTAATTGCTCAAGGATCAAGCTTTTTTTGTTTTTTCTCTCCCGCCCCCTCGCAAATTTACCAGGCTGCTAGTTTTCGTAATATTGCAAAACGGCTAACCCTTTTGATGCCCTGAACCTGTCCACCAGCTTCCACCAGCCAGAACATAAGTGTTTGGCAGGAAGCTGGTAGATAGGATGAGGGAGGGAAGAGAGTTTGTGGAGGAAGCTGGTAGATAGGATGAGGGATGGGAAGAGAGTTTGTGGAGGAAGCTGGTAGATAGGATGAGGGAGGGGAAGAGAGTTTGTGGAGGAAGCTGGTAGATAGGATGTGGAAATGGAGGGGCTTATGCATGAAGTTTGGAATTTTTTTTTCTTTTTCTTTTTAAGTGTGTTCATAGGGATTCATCACGCTCGGATAAAGCCATACGTACTTCATCCAAATGTACCACCAATTATCTGGCAAATTCCCGGAGCCAGCGCTAAACCCTGTGTGCTAAGCAAGGTCTTGAAATGTTGGGGTGAGGTGGGACCGGTGAAACAGTTAGCCCACATCACCGCAGTGATGGAAACATTAATCATTTGACTCCCGCACCCTATCCACCAGTTACAAAAACTTAACCCTTTGACTCTCTCACCCTATTCACCAGCTTCCTGCAGGAAGCTGGTGGATAGGGTGAGGGAATCAAATGGTTAAGTTTTTGCTTTGATACCATGGTTGGTAATGCAGGATGCTGGTGGACAGGGTACGGGAGTCAAAAGGGTTAAGATGAGCAGCGAACAGGCCAGATTTTCATGTCACTGGTTGGGATTGAACTCGAGATATCAGATTCTCGAGTTTGTGGATCTAATGAAGGAACCAACCAGCCTACGTAGGAAGCGTGTATCAGGTGAAAGAGTGGACGGTCTTCTACAGGAAAGATATCTGTGGATAGGACGGCGGATTGAAAGAGTTAATTAAGGATGCTGGTGGGTCGGGTATGGAGTGGGATGGTTAATGAGACTTGCCGTTGCATTGCAAAACGGCTAAGATCCCACCCCCACCCCCATCTCCATCCCACGTCTCTCTCGTAGTGAAAATGTCAGAAGGGTTTCTTTGTAATTACGATGCTGACGGCGATGGTGCGCGAGCCGGCGGAAGGTCAAAGCGGCGGCATATTATTAGAGACACAGTGGAACTGAGCCGTGTTGCCCGTGTGTGACAGCCGGGCGATTGTTTCAAAATCGGGCTTCGAGGAACGCAAGGAGGCTGACGGATAGTATGAGAGGGAGTGGAAAGGGTTAAGGTTGGTGTGAGAAACAGTGAAACGGTTAAGTGTTTGCAGAAAGGTAGTGAAAAAGTGAATTTGTTTATTTATTAATTAATTTATTTATTAACTAACTTATTTGTTTTTTTCTGGATGCTGATGAATATGATGAGGGAAACCAGTCGCCGTGGTATAGTGGTTAACGCAACGGACTACCGACTGGAAGATTGTGGGTTCGAATTCCCACCAGTACCTTCAAAAATCACTATGGGATTTTTCGGCTCTAACCGGCTCCTACCCAGAGTTGGGCGTGCTATGGGCTCAGTGGGAAGACTGGAACAACACAGTCGAGTCTCATCTACTTCGCGGATGCGTTATTGAGGGTGTTGCTCAAATCTTCTGAGCAACACCGCAGGTGTCTGTATCTCTCGGGCCTGGTTGACGCCAGGATATGTTATGATAGTTAGTGTAGAGTACAACCCTGTCACGCAGTCTCAATCCTACATGAAACTCCATAGCATCATAATTATCATCCACATCGACATCATCATCATCGCATAATAAAAACTGTTCCAGCTTTTGTGGCCATTAAAGTGGCGTAGAAAATGGGACGACCAAAACAAAAAACAAAAAAAAAGAGCACAAAGTAACCTCCCTGAGTGCAATCATCCTTTAAAAAAAAAAAAATGATGAGGGAGTGAAAGGGCGAAAGGGTTTGCTGGAAGCTGGTGGGTAGGGTGAGAGAGTGAAAGGGTTAAGTTTTGAGCTGGAAGCTGGTGATGAGGATGAGGGGACGAAAATGTGTAAAGTTTTTGCAGGAAGCTGGTGGACGGGATGAGGGAGTAAAAGGGTTATTTATTATTACATACATGCGGACTGCCCAGTAACATATGCCTGCCTGCACAGTGTGGACAAGACAACGTCTGTGCGAACGTTTGAGAGAAAAATTGGAACACACGCACACACACAATACACCACGATAGTAAGTCGCTGTGTCTGTCGAGCCACTGAAAGGTCAGTTCCACCAGTCAGTGTAACAAAGTGGTGATGAGCGAAGTGGACTGTAGATTGGGAGGTCTTTAGTTTGAATCCACATCGGGCCACAAAATTACTGTATTTTTAGCAGATTATTCAGTCCACAAAATTACTGTATTTTCCAGCAGATTCCTACCCTGAGGTGTTTGTTAGAGAGAGATTAACAGCTAATGTTCAAATGTGCGAGCTATCACACACAAGTAATGCATGAAATACTATGTTCAGTAGTGTTCTAAGTTGTTCCATCCTCTAAACAAACCTGTTGATGATGGGCGCTATAAGCTTGTCTCCTCCTCATCCCCCTTCTCCTCTTTCCAAGGGATCACTGTGTGATGTCGCTAACCTTATCAGTGCCTCGCACAACGCAGTTAATCAAATAAAAACCAGTTCTAATGGATTGTTAAACATCAAGAATTTGGTTGAAAAGGTCTCGTTTCAACTGTTGACTGATATTATGCGACTCTCACAAAAGATCTCGGCATCAAACTGGAAACAGAATGGCAGACGATGGACACATGCTTGAATTGTACCTAAATTAAAAAAAATGAATAATGGGACACCTCACACTGGAATTATTTTAACTGAGAGGAGAAGAGGGAAAGTCTGTTGCACATTGTCTTAGAAATATTTTTAAAGGTAATTGGTATGAAGTGTTTTTCTCAATTTTTGTTATTACTTATAAGTCGTGATCTAGGTTATCACTAGTAGGATTGGAATAGGCATAGCTGGCGATTACATGTTTTACATTATATGGCAAGCCCTAATACGGCAGTAGCTCTAACTTTATGACTCCCAACACCATGTCCACCAACTGCGAAAACTTAACCCTTTGACTCTGTCACCTTATCGACCAGCTTCCTGCAGGAAACTGGTGGATATGGTGAGGGATTCAAAGGGTTAAATTTTTGCTTTGAAAGCATGGTTGACAATGCAGGATGCCGGTGGACAGGGTGCTGGAGTCAAGGCAGATAGAAGAGGCAACACCCTCGCTCCCAATCAAGCCCAAGCGTCTGCGGAAAAGCATCAACGGATCATTTCCAAACTGTTATTAGTTTTAATTCCACCGTGCGAGTGCAGCATTGGCGCAACACACAAGATCGCAGTATTCTGGCCATCAGTGCAACACGCCTGAGGAAGTCGGTTCGCGCCGCGTCTTATGGCCTTTCCGCGGCCTTTCCGTCATCGTTTGCATACATTTGCCCGCTACTCCTACGTACGCCATTCAGACAACTGAAGCCGATCGGTGATATTCATGAGGCATTCATTGTTTTCAGTTCTGAGGACAGTGTTGTGAGCTGGCCTTTCATTACAAACAGGATACACAGTCAAAACACGCAAAATGATGTCCCTGCGCAACACCGCGTCCTTGCGCACGCACCTAGACATGGATAGGGGGACAGGCAGCTAGCTCTGTTGTTATGTTGTAATATGATCATTGACATGGACAGACAGGCAGCTAACTCGCGCTCTGTTGTTCTGTTGTTACTTGATCATTGACATGGATAGACAGACAGGTAACTAGCTCTGTTGTTCTGATGTTATATGATCATTGATATGAATAGACAAGACAACTCGCTCTGTTGCTCTGTTGTAATATGACACTGACATGGACAGACAGGCAGCTAGCTCTGTTGTAGTATGTTGACTGTAGAGGCAGGTTGGTGATGGCGTCAGTTTGAACTTGTGGTTCGGTTCATACGGACGTTGAGCCCGTTGTGGCTACTCATCAGGATCACGTATTTTCCGTCTTGGCTGAAGGTAGTAGTCCTTTTCTGTCCGTGGCGGAAGGAGTGTTCTAACGGTGCTCCTCAACTCGCTATAGGTGGCACTGTTGTCAAGTTGGTCTTCATCAGCTCCCCCCCCCCCTCCTCCCTTATGCTTCCGTCTCTTTTCCTGATAACCCACAGTGAGCGGGAATCTTCTGTTCTTGTTTCTGGCTTACTGGAATAACTTGGTCACTCGGAGAGTTGGTCATTTTCCAGGGTGTGGAGAAGACAAAGGGCATCTGTCCTGCAGGCGCCCCCTGTAACAAACAAAAAAGTATCACGTAGTTTAATGCAAATGTCTACACAGTCATAAACTAGAATGATGACGATACTGATAACAAATATATAAAAAGACCTATTATTGTATTAAATGCATTACTGATGATGATTATAAACAAATTTATAAAATACTGATAATAATTATTCTTCATACTATTCCCCCTTTTTTGGGCCCCGTGTGTGTGTTCGTTCGTTATTTCTTTTAACGTCTGTTCACATATGTGCTTTTAGACGAGTGTGTGTGTGTGTGTGTGTGTGTGTGTGTGTGTGTGTGTGTGTGTGTGTGTGTGACCCCCCCCTTCCCCCCACCCTTTTTTTTTTCTTTTCCATGTAAGCGAACCACCACCGTTTTAAACCGTTTTTCTTGGTTCCGCAATCAATACTTTATATTGGTCACTGTGACACAGGCACTCACACCTGACGCACACCATCCTTCCCCGTGTGTGTGTGTGTGTGTGTGTATGTGTGTATGTGTATGTGTAAGAGCGAAATGTGGGTGAGTGATGTTGGTGGTAGTGAGGGTGATGGTGTATGTATGTGAGTGAAAACGAGACCGGGAGAAGTGTGCGTGCTGGTGTGTGTGTGTGTGTGTGTGCGCGCGCGCACACGCACGAGTGAGCGTGTGAAAAGATTTGAGAGAGGTGTCAGTTTACCCACATCCTGTTTTGAGAAAATTTGTCATCACTCATTGTTTCACGGCCACGAAGCCCAAACCAGACAATGGATAGACAGACGATGACATGATGTACCAGGCCTGTCGCGACCTTGACCCTTGACCCTTGCCGCACGTGTCACTGTGACAGACAAAGCGAGCGAGGGCACGTGAGGTCAAGGTCGCCCATCTGTGTCTTTTTACGAATATACCGTTGTCTTTTTTTTACTTTTAAGAGTTTGATGATTGTCGGGGATGACCTTGCCAAACAAAACAAATATAGGTATGTTGTCCAGAAGCACACAGAATAGATCTTATACCTGACAGAATAAAATGTTTGGTCTGAAATAGAAAAAGAGAAATGTGGATAAATACAGCGCTGTAATAGGGAAAAAAAATGGGAAGGGTGTGTGGTCAAGGGGTAGCCATGTGGTCCCCACCGTCATGACATTACGTGCATACTTGATCTGCTTGTGTGTTCATAGTCACACGAAAGGGGCTTCAGGCACTAGCGGGTCTGCACACACACACACACACACACACATACGCGCGCGCGCACGCACGCACACACGCACACGCACACGCACGAACCAGCACGTGTACAGAAAAATATAACAGACGTACATTTTCCCCAATTATCGGTGGTACACTCACTGGCCATCCTCATGGGGGCTTAATTCACTCTCTATTGATGTCTCACCTGTCTCACCTGTCGGCGTCACCGGGTTCGGTGTTGGCCGCTGCATAATGTGGATGCCACCATCTCCCTCCAGGCTGCTATGTCTTGACTTTTGTGGACAATTTCTTGAATATTTAGGCCATTGATGTTGGTTATGTTCTCGATGTATGAGATTAGAGGTCTGCCTTTCTTCCTTTCATCTTTCTCTTGATATATATATATATATCGCGCCCATCAAAATGAAATGAAACTTGATTTTTCCAACAGTATAGATGTAAGCGCATAGCCAACTTATATGATTATCTGTCATTGGTAATGTGTATAATTGTGTGTGTGAGAGAGAGAGAGACAGGGAGGGAGGGAGGGAGAGAGAGCGCATGTGTGTGTGCGTGCGTGTGTGTGTGTGTGTGTGTGTGAGAGAGAGAGAGAGAGAGAGAGAGAGAGAGAGAGAGAGAAAGGATCATTAGAAGATCATTAGCGGCCTTGACTGCACTCGTATAAGTCTCTTTGGATTCTTTAGCAAGTGCCGAGACGTTGAAAGGGGGGGGGGGGGGAGAAAAAAGGCGGGAGTACAGTATTGTCAGTAATCCGATATATGGTGTCATTTGAGGCACGTAGGCGGTGGACGTAGGCTGGATCGAGGACCCGGTTGTTGGAACTGCTTAGTAATGTAGGCCTATATCATGAGGATGGTGGATGCTATTGTCAAGCAGTGTAGACTTCCAATTGCAAGGCCTGGGTTCGAACCTGCTTGTGTGTTGCATGGTGGGTAAAGGGTGGAGTTTTTACCAGGTGGGTTTTTGTAACCTGCCAGGTTAACTTAAGTGCAGGCTTGCAAGTACCTGAACCTCCATTCCTGTGTATCTTCTTCTCTCTGAACTATCTACTAGGGCGCTGCACTAAAGAACTGTCAGTTGTGTGCCAAGGCCTGGGTTTCTGCAGATGGTTTCTCTGTCCATTCTGCAAATTTGTCAGTCCATCGTTTTTTCTGTTTGCCCTCCATGAACCATTGGTTGTCCCTCCCTGGGCCTTTTCAGTATAAATAGTATCCCCATCTTCTGGAAATTATGTGCTAGAAATTTCCTCTTTTCTGTCACTCTGTGTTTCTGCCTTGTTTCTTTGCTTTCTGTCATTTCTTCCTATCATTTTCTGCCTTGCTGATCCGTTCACCTGTATGTGTTCGATAAAGTCTTGCGTGCTTTTCTTTTAGGCTTGATAATTGGGTACATGTATTAAGTGCATTTTTGGCTGTAGGGAGGTGAGACATGCGGAAGCAATTTTAGGTAATTTGTGCCCGTTTTTATGTTATGGTGTTCTTAGGTATGCTTAAATTTGTATTCGGGTGTGTTTTTTAAATCCCCTTAGAGGGAGAAAAATGAGGCTTTGCCCCCTATAGTATCTTAATTACCTCCAGTTTGTTTTTGCAGAAACGGTATAGTATCCCCACCTGGAAATTTTATGCAATAAATTTCTTCTTCCTCTTTTGTATCAGTCTTTATTTTTGCCTTGTTCCCTTGCTTTCTGTCATTTCTTCCTATCATTTTCTGCCTTGCTGGTCCATTTACCTGTGTGTGTTCGACAGAGTCTTACATGGATTCTCTTAAGTTTGATAATTGGCTACATATAATAAGTGCATTTTTGACTTTTGGGACATGTGATATGCAGAAGCAGTTTTAGGTAATTTAGGCCTAATTTTCTCGTGTTGAAATACGTTTTCAATTTGTTTTTTTGTTTTGATTCTCTGTGTGATAAATTGGATGGAATGGTCAACGCCAGGGACATGATTAGATTATGTGTGCAAATACATTGGTATGTGTACATAATTTACTTTTCCATTTTTTTCCTGTTGAAGTATTGTGTATGTGTTGAAATGGTTATAGCCGATATATTGCTCTGTGCAGTCGGCTGGGCTGTAATAAAAAGTAACAGTAACAATTGAAAACTGAGGGACTGTCTTTAAAACATTTAATACTAGTTATAATCTGTTCATCAGAATCGCATCAAGTTTTATACAAATGGAAGGAGGAAACTATCAAATGTAATAACGATGTAATAGTGTCATTTCTTTATATTCTGTGTTGTGCATGGAGTGTTTCTTGGTATTATGCGAGTTGAACATTTGCACCTCTTTCATTCTGCCAGTTTTTGTTAGTGTTTTTTTTTCCCTTGAACCTGGCAGTTAGCTTCAATTAGATTTGGTGTTCTGTGTTACGTGATTGGTGATAATTTTTGTTTGTTTTTTTGTTCAAGGCACTAGTATATGTGCTTAGAAATGTTAATCTTTTCACCACGAAGTTGTACTTTACGTAAAAGTCTCTGAGTTGTGAAAACGTAGGCATACCTGATTTTGCTCAACTTGTCTTGTGTCCCGTAAATCAAGAACAATGACCTGAAACAACTCCCAACAATGCTGAGCTTACTCCTACTTTTTTTTTCCTCTTAAACTGGTCTGTTGGAAGCGGAAACATCTCCCTGTACACAACGCGCGTGGAATGTCGGAGTCAGGCAGAAAATGTCTGCACAGGGCAAGTCTTTTTAAATGTGACCTACAAATTCGCTGGGACCAAACGCGATCGATTGTGTGACGGGGCCGCAGTGCCAACTCGTTAAGCAGAGGGAGAGAGAAAGCTCTAGCTACGGGGAAAAAAAGTTTTGTCGATTGGCCCGACAGGAAATTTGCATGCCGCGATCTCGCGACCTTGTGGTACGTCGTTCGTTTGTTTACGTGGTAACCGAGCGAGCTTGCAGCGATATTTTCCCCAGTTTCCAATGGTGTCTCGCACACGTCGCTCTCTCATGATGTCAGCTGGGTACGGAGAAGCTCATCACGCCGGTTCCAGGGCCGGAGGAAGAATTCCATTGGTGCTTGCCAGAACGAGTCTCTTATCCACAGTGTGTGGCAGCTTGCCAACGCCTGTGGAATCCGAGAAGCGATTGGTCAAAGGTTGACTGCCGTTATTCTGATTGGTTGTTCATTTCACGCGCATGCCTCTCGAGATCTTCACTGCACGCACTGCGTGGACTGGCAAACGGATCGGTGTTGCAGACATCATGCAACCGAGCTAAGCGCGGGAGTGGTGGATGAAAAGAGAAAAACACGCTTGCCTTTGGTGATGCGGGTTTTTTTTGTTGTTGTTTTTTACGACAGTTTTCTTCGCCACAACGCCGCCGAAGAAGTAGTGTGCGAAACTGAAAGTTTGCACGCGTCACCATTGTAGACATTTTGGCATCGTGCCTTTCCATTTCTTTTTCTGGGGAGGCCATTGATCGAGACAATAAATACAGAGGCGTTGTGTTGCCTACTCAAAGGAATTGATATCGGAGCTTACGTTCAGTTGTTGGGACGAGTAAAAGCTGGTTATCGATTATTTTCGCTGGGCATCCATGGCCTAGTTTCGCTTCGGTAATTCCAGCAAATGTCGGAGGAATGTGAGCTCGACTGTCAGCCTGCGAGTGAGCCGTGACTAGGGGTGATGATGGGAGCGTGTGTGGTTTGGAACGGTTGTCCCCCACCCCCCCCCCCATGTACCCCATTGCACCCCCCCCCCCTTCTGCAAGTTGGGCTCGTACTGTTTGAGGTGCTTTGCCGCCAAATCGGCACGGAGGGATGAAAGAGGGTGTGTGTGTGCACGCGCGTTTGGGGGGTTCTTAGGATGGATGATGGGACGGTTCAGAAAAGATCGATTCATCTCGTTGGCGTTGCTGGTTGACTGCGTTCTGTGTTGTTATTCTAGCATGGGCTTGCTTGCACTCGAAATTCCGCTTGGATATTGTGATCATAGCTTCTCTGCTTTTGATTTTTGATTTTCTCAGTGGTGCATGTCATGCACGCACGCAGGCTCTCTCTCTCTCTCTCTCTTTTTTATTTTTTTTTTATCATGATACTCTTATTTTGCATCATTTTGAAATTTTCATGTTAAAATTTTTTGTTAGTGTAGATTCTCTATTGGGGAGGCGCACACACACACACAAACACGCACACACACACGCACACACTCGTCTAAAAGCACGTATGTGAATAGACGTTAAAAGAAATAACAAACGCACACACGAGAGGTGTTCTCTCTCTCCTTCTCTCTCGCTTGCTCTCCCCCTCCACCTCTCATTCTTTGTCCTGTCTCTCTCACACATAGTTAACACGCACACGACGTCCATACACACACACACACACACACACACACCATCGAGCGTATACACACGCTTTACGACGCACATGAGAATACTGTCTCACATTCTCATCTCTCTCATCTCTCTCTCTTCTCTCTCCACACACACACCACCACTCTCTTCACTCGTCTCACTCGCGGCGTGAGCATAGTTCACGCGCACTGCTCCCGCCGCTTTGTCTCAGCTGCCTTTGGGAGAGATCCTCAGTACAAAGAAAAAGAGCAAACGAAAGATAGCATTGATGGAGAGTCTCTTAATGACGGGGAGGTAAGGGAAGGGAAGGGGAGTAATTGCCTTTGAGAGGGACAGATATAAAAGTAAACTGACGATAGGCCTAGTACCGATCATCAGTTCGATGCTGAGGCTGTTAGTGATGTGTGGGTGGGGGTGGCTATCACAGCCGGAAGGGGGAAAGGAGGAGGTGAGGAAAAGAGGGAAGTGACTGCCTTAGAGAGGAACAATGACTGTGAAGATGATAGTTTATTTTGCATCAATAGAAATTATTTTGTAAGACCTCCCCCCCCCCCCCCCCACGAAACTTGCCGTTGCTTATCTCCATATCTGCCTAAAACAAACACACCTGCAAGGAGAAAGCCAGTAATAGAATATATAAGGAGATGTAGTTGTAACAGCATTTCCGCCGTTTGAGAAAGAGAAGGATAGAAATATAACAATAATAATGATAGTGTGTGTGGTGTGTGTGTGTGTGTGTGTGTGTGTGTGTGTGTGTGTGTGTGTGTGTGTGAATGAAAGAGAGAAAAAGAATGTGTTTCAGAGAGATATAGGGGCGGAAGAGGGGGGTGGGGCATAGGCAAGAGACTGGAGTAGCGCGCAGAGAAACCATTTCATCAACATTATGAAATAAAACACGACAGTAACATAGCAACAACTGAGTGAAAATATCGACAAAAGCAAACTGTGTGTGTGTGTGTGTGTGTGTGTGTGTGTGTGTGTTGTGTGTGTGTGTGCGTGTGTTGTGTGTGTGTGTGTGTGAGAGAGAGAGAGAGAGAGAGAGGAATCTATTACTGATTGTGGGAGAGGGGGGTAGGAAGAGGAGGGAAAAGTATCTGCCTTTGAGGGAAAGAAAAAAGAGTAAACGAAAGACAGTAGTTACGGGGAGTCAGTCTGTGTGCTAATGATAGGATGGGGGTGGCAGAGGAGGGAAGAACATGGCAGAGGGGGGAGGCGGAAGAAGAGGGAAGAACACGAGAAGGCGAGCTTTTCTGATAAATCTAAGATTGGGTTAGAAAGACCAACCTTACAGATTGTCCCAGTGCGAGATAGGTTGCCAGACATCAAAAGTTGCGTATCATTTATAGTTGGAGGGTGGGTGATAGCGAAGAGACAAGTCCTTCGAAACTTGCAGTGCAGTAGCTTAGTGTTTCATTATTCCTCAACTGTGATTAGAGTCCTGACCTTTGGATTTAACCTGCTGGGATGGCGGTGTTTTTAAGACAGAGACAGACTTAATAAGGTTTTCAAGACAGCTGCTGTGGGGAACTGCGTATGCAGAAATAGGATCCCTTCTGTTTTGGAACCACAGGAACTATCTAGTTTGCTTCTAGGTAGTTAGGGGTTCCTCTTACTTATCATGTTCTTTTAACTCACAAGACTCTTTCTTAGAAAATAAAATTCTGCATTCCTTCACCTATATTTTTTCTAGAATCTCTCCCTAGGTCCCCAAAGACGGAGCATGGCTGCCTTTAGGGCGAGATAAAGAACAATCATACATGCAAAAATGTGGTCCCTCTGCTTGGTGGGTAGGTTTGTATGAATTCATATGGTTCATTTTAGGTCAGTGCTCACCTCGGGTGATACAGCCGTCTCAAGGAAAACGAGGAATGGAAGACTTAATGCTGTACTTACACGACCAGAACAGCAGTCATGCTAACATTGGCCACTAGTAAAAGAGACCCGTAGTGCACCCCATGGTTCAAACACACAACCATTAACATGTGAATCCAACACTCAACTGAGTTATTGAAACCCGTGCAGCAGATGAGTATTGAACAAACTGACAGATATTGCACAGGACGAAACACGTCCACTTGGAGAAGAATTTAACAGTTGAATGATTCAGTATAGTGGTCGAAACTTACTAGTAAAATGCCAAAAGAATAAGGTACATATATCTTAACCCTTTGACTCCCGCACCCTGTCCACCAGCATCCTGCATGAAGCTGGTGGATAGGGTGAGGGAATCAAAGGGTTAACTCATTTGTTTCATATGCATTATTAGCTTTACGAGTTATTCAAGATGGTTTTGTCGCTTACCAGACAGTCCTATACTAATATATGTCCATCTAATCTGCTGTCTGGTAGGCTCATTGAGCCTGGCAAAACCCAGTGCTCTGGCAAGGTCTTGAAATGGGAAGGCTTTATGTTTATTGACAAGATCTATCAGACAGAAAGATGACACCACCAGAATGATCAGAGTATTAAGATGGGCAGCAAACAGGCCAGTGTTTATGGTGCAGGCTGGGACTGAACTCAGAACATTCAGGAACCAGAAAAAACCATGAAAAAATAATAAAAACGCGTATTTAATGCAACAAGACAGATGCAAATTTTCGGCCAACTGCTTTTGTCAAGCGTAAGATCACAAACAAACAAACACCAGATACAAAAATTAGGAGCAGCAGGAAAGTTTCAGTCTTTTTCTCCTAATTTTTGTATCTTGTGTGTGTGTGTTTGTGATCTTATGCTTGACAAAGGCCAGTTGGCCGAAAATTTGCGCCTGTCTTGTCTTGTTGCATTAAATACATGTTCTTATTATTTTTTTCATGTTTTTTCTGGTTCCTGTTTGCTTGAACGTGGGCAGTCACAATTGTGTTGGATTTCAGAACATTCAGATCTTACTCGTAGGAGGCTGTGTACATGGTCTTATCGCGCTCGTGTTTGGGGCTGTGGAGGGTTGGGGGGATATGTGCTTGTTATTTGCATATCACACACACACACACACACACACACGCACGCACGCACGCACGCACGCACGCACGCACCACGCACGCACGCACCACGCACGCACCGCACACACACACACACCACACACACACACAACACACACACACACACACACACACACACACACCACACACACACACACACGCACTCCACACACACACACACTCGCACACACACACACACACACAACACAACCACACTAAACCACTCACACCACACACATACACACACACACACACACACACACACAACACACACACACACACAACACACACACAGACAACAGAAGAAGATAGATAGATAGATAGATAGATAGATAGATAGATAGATAGATTTATGGACAGATAGATTCTTCAACATTCCAGTAACTTGTCTGAAACGTATTCCGTTGTTGTGTGTTTCAGAGACAGAAACCAGTGAGGGCGGCGTACACAATGTGTATCCCTGGCACTGCCTGGTCCCCTTCCTCACCAACACCACCCCTGCCCAGTCCCAGCCTCAGACTCAGCCTGTTCCGCCTTCTGCCGCCAGCCCTGCCCCCAAGTATGAACATGCCTCGCCCAGGGGAAGCCAGTCCGACCGTCTTGCCGCTGGTGGTGATTCAGGTAGTTTCTAATTTTTTTTTTCAAGATTAGAAGAAAATTTATGCAGAAGTTTGTATAACATATCAAATTGAGACACAGCATGGGATAGCTTGCAGCCGGATGGGGTAAACTTGGCTGAAGTTGCAGCCAGCCGGGGTATTCATGGCTCAAGTTGCAGCCAGCTAGGGTAAAGTTGGCTCAAGTTGCACTTGCAGTCGGCCAGTGTAAACTCGGCTGAAGTTGCAGCCAGCCAGGGTAATCATGGCTCAAGTTGCAGCCAGCCAGGGTAATCATGGCTCAAGTTGCAGCCAGCCAGGGTAATCATGGCTCAAGTTGCAGGTAGCCAGGGTGATCATGGCTCAAGTTGCAGCCAGACAGGGTGATCATGGCTGAAGTTGCAGCCAGACAGGGTAAACTTGGCTGAAGTTGCAGCCAGCCAGGGCAATCATGGCTGAAGTTGCAGCCATCCAGGGTAATCATGGCTGAAGGTGCAGCCATCCAGGGTAATCATGGCTCATGTTGCAGCCAGGCAGGGTAATCATGGCTCATGTTGCAGCCAGGCAGAGTAATCATGGCTCATGTTGCAGCCAGGCAGGGTAATCATGGCTCATGTTGCAGCCAGACAGGGTAATCATGGCTCATGTTGCTCATGGTTGCAGTCAGGCAGGGTAATCATGGCTCATGTTGCAGCCAGGCAGGGTAATCATGGCTCATGTTGCAGCCAGGCAGGGTAATCATGGCTCATGTTGCAACCAGACAGGGTAATCATGGCTCAAGTTGCAGCCATCCAGTCATGGTTGTGGCTAAAAATGGCTGGATAGGGTCAGAATACAACTGAGGTTTTTTCCATAGTTCGAGTCTCCCAACATCTAGGCTTCAGTTTCCCCAGGTCTTATGACCAAGAGCACCCTAAAAACCAACCCAAAAACAGATTAAGAAATTTTCAAATTTCAATATTGTATGAGCTGATTACTTCCCTCATCATAACAAATGCATTTATAAAATTCAAATGTCTAAAAAGAAAACTATGATTTGTTATTTCTGCTTTTGGAAGGCTGATTTATAAACTCGTGTTAAGTTTAGCACTCCGGTCCGGTTTTCCTATATCGCGCGCCACATATGTACTGAGATAATGATAAAGTTTGCAGCATTCATACCCTGAGGTCATAGGAGAGTGAAGTGGTAGAGACCAACTTTCTCAAAGTTAGCATTATGAGGGTGGTGCCCATCTCCTCTCCTCCCCCTTTACCTTCCTTTACCTTGAGAAAATGACTCCTAAAAATGTGCCTTCGTGACCTCTCAACAGTCTGCGCTCTCCCCACCCCCACCCACCCCCTAATTTGGTTAAAAATTCATCCTGAAAGAGCTGAGGAACACATCTGTTTTTGTCACAGGCACACAAACAAAACCGCTGTCACCATCACAAGTTGTTTTTTTTTTAGAGGAAGATTGAGGTTAAAAAGGAACACATACTCACAAAAAGAACAAAGTTCTACCAGAATTGAAAGTGACATGGAAGACAAAAATTCATGGTATAGACAGTTTTTCTGTTTTAGAATTCAAAAAGAAATTTGAAACAGTAAGTTGGTGGTGATACTAGCAAAAAGAAAAGACACATGTGTCATGAGTGACATGATGAAAATGGATATGTTGACAACATGTCCCTCCCCCAAAAGATGTGACACACCTAATAACAAGACTTGCACACTAACACACATAATATTCGGGTAAAGAAATTGGTGAGCACATGTGGCGTCAGCTTCTGGGATTGTCACCCCAATATTTAAGAAGAAAAAAAAAGTCTTCTGCTTTCTTCTCTCTGTCCCTGTCTCTCTCTCTGTTCTGTCTGTCTCTCTCTTTCTCTCTGTCTGTCTGTCTGTCTGTACCTCTGTGTGCTCTCATTCTCTCTCTCTCTCTCTGCCTGTCTGTCTGTACTCTCTCTCTCCTCTCTCTCTCTCCATCTCTCTCTCTCCTCTCTCTCTCTCTCTCTCTCCTGGTGGCTCTCATTCTCTCTCTGTGTGCTCTCATTCTCTGGTCTCTCATTCTCTCTCTGTGTGCTCTCATTCTCTCCATTGCTCTCATTCTCTCTGTGCTCTCATCTCCTCTGTGCTCTCATTCTCTCTGTGCTCTCATTCTCTCTCTGTGTGCTCTCATTTCTCTCTGTGCTCTCATTCTCTCTGTCTCTCTGTGCTCTCATTCTCTCTGTGTGCTCTCATTCTCTCTCTGTGTGCCTCTCTTCTCTCTGTGCTCTCATTCTCTCTGTCTCTCCTCTCCTCTCTCTGTGTGCTCTCATTCTCTCTGTCTCTCTGTGCTCTCATTCTTCTCTGTGTGCTCTCATTCTCTCTCTGTGTGCTCTCATCTCTTGTCTTCTGTGCTCTCATTCTCTCTCGTGTCTCTCTCTCTCTCTCCTCATCCTCTGCTCTCTTCTCTCTTCTCTCATCTCTCTCTCATCTCTCTGCTCTCTTCTCTCTTGTCTTCTGATCTCTGGACTCTCTCTCGCTCTCTCTCAGTTTCACTCTCAGTCTCTGTCTTTCTGATTTTGGAAACGGGAAAACATGCAGACAACGGCAAGTTTGGAAAAAAAAGATGCTTTAGGTAATAACTTGTACTGTTGGAAAATAAGCTGTCATTATCATTCCTCTCTTCCCTCATTCTCTCCCTTGTACAGCGTGTGCCCCTAGTCTAATTGCTCTCCTGTCATGTTTTATATCTCTGTTTTACATACTTGGAAATGATTGTAAAGTCATGCACATGCATTCATTATATATACATGAATTCAGACACACACATTTTGTGTATATGTTTGTGTGTGTGTCTTTGTATGTGTATTTGTGTGTTAGACTTAGAGAAAGAGAGAGTGAGAACAGATAGATAAGTTGATAACAGATGATTTGTTTGCCTTTTTCAAGGAAATCATCCCATTCTCTTCAGTTTTAATCTTTTTATGCATATTAACACCATAAAATCTTCATTACCTCACTCAGTTTCCGTTTTTCTCATTGTCAAGGACTCTGGAGTCTCCTCCCCCCCAAATATAAAACAAAAGAAAACAAAAGAAACAAACAAAACTTTCCCTCCCTCCCTCCCTCCCTCTCTCTCCCTTCTTCTTCGTTCCTTTATCTCTCACCTCCTTCATCCCAGCCTTCCCCCCTCATCCCTCTGTCAGTTATCCAACCCATGGCCTCATCCTTCTCTCACCATTCTCTGTCCCGTCCATCTCTCATCCCTCTTTTCTCCCCTGCATCCTTCTCTGCCCCACACCCCTCCCTCTCCTCTCCTCTCCCTCGCCCTTGTCATTTCATATACCTAATTTTTGTTCCTCATCCATCCATCCCTCAACTCTCTCCCTCCCCATCTCTTCCCTCCCTCATCTCTCTCTCCCTCCCTGCCCCTCTGTTCCCTATCATCACTCCCTCATTTCATTCCCTCCCTCATCCCTTTCCTCTCATCCCTCTTCCTCATTCCTCTCCTGCCTCACACCTCTCCCTGTCCCTCATCGTTCCCTCAGCCTTCTTCCCTCATTCATCCCTCTACCCCTCCCTCATCCCTCTCCTTCATTTCTTCTCTCCCTCGCCTCTCTCCCTTCCCTCATCTCTTGTCTCTCCCCCGTCATCCCTCTCTTTTTCCGTCTTCATTCTTTTGTTCTCTCTTTCTTCACAGCCTCCTCTGTCCAACCTTGAATTTTAACCCTTGCCTCCCGCACCCTATCCAACAGCAAAAACTTAACCCTTTGATTCCCTCACCTTATCCACCAGCGACCTGTAGGAAGCTGGTGGATAGGGTGAGGGAATCAGAGGGTTAAGTTTTGACTTTGCTAGCATGGTTGACAACGCGGGATGCTGGTGAATAGGGTGCGGGAGTCAAAGGGTTAAGAACTCACCACCCCCATCACAGCTTCATCCATACAACGTCACAAGTATGCAAACCTGTGTGCTGCAGTGCACCTCATACAGAAAGCTGCAGGCAAGCAGGCTTTTTCTGATCTTATTTTTCTTAATTTTATGTCGGCCAGACAGGGGTAAATTCGGTTACAACTCCCCCCCTTCCTTTTCACTCCCACCCATTTTTAGTCTCCTTATGTAACAAAAAAAGTTGTTTGTGTGAGTCTGACAAATATATGCGATACAAGGCTTTCTCAGCTCTCATAGGGTGGAACATTACTAAATTCTGGTCAAAACTTAGGGTGGAGCATTACTAAATTCTGGTCAAAACTTAGGGTGGAGCATTACTAAATTCTGGTCAAAACTTAGGGTGGAGCATTACTAAATTCTGTGGGATGTTGATGACCTGAAAAGGGTAAGCTTAGAAGGTAATATGATCAAGGTCACATGGACCCCAGAAGTCCCAAGAAATGAAATCAGCAGGCGGTTTGTTTCTTTGTGTGTGTGTTTTTTTTAAAGAAGATGTGTGAATGGCACTTTCTTGGGAACTTCTGACTTTCTTTGAAATCATTTAGTCATTGTTGTTACCGTTTGCCTTTGTTCTGGATGCAAATCAAGTTTTATTTCAGTTGAAGCATCTTCAAGGTCACAACGAGTTAGAGAAGTACAGAATCTAGCTTTTCTATAATACTTTGTCTTTTATAAAAAGGTGATTGTTAAAATTGTTAGAATTTCTGACAGTGTTTAAAATATTTTTTCTTCATGTTGTGATGTCTAGTATTGTTCGTGATCGTTTTATGTTAGCAGAATCTTCTTCAAGGTCACAATGACCTTAAGGAGTATAGAGTCTGGCTTTTCTGCAATTTCTTTTCTGTATTAAAATGAAGATTATTTGAGTGGCTTGACCTCAGGGCTATAGAACCAGGTTGAAGGTCAACCTACTGTAGTAAAGGGCTGTTTACCACTTCACTCTCCAAAGACCTCAGGATTTGGGGATAAGGTTTGCTCACTTGCCCCCTCCCCCCAACTTTTTTATGTGTATCCCACTATGTTTCCATCCCTCCCCCTCCTCCTCCCCATGCTCTCGCCACATCACCTTCATGTCGGTTCTGTGGAAGGCATATATTGCCAGCATGTGTGCGAGTGATCAATGAAACCGGTCCATTAGGAGTCGGATCAGCCTTCACAGCTGTTGCACATGTGTGCAGCCGTCACACACAGACGCACATGCATACAATGTGTACATGCATGCACGTGCGTACGCACATGGACACAACATGCAGTGATGCACTTGTACACATACATGTAGACAGGAATAGCACCTACACACTCACACTGTGTACATGGATGATTTGTGCATATGGTCACACACACAAACATAGAATATGTAATGATTCACTCTCTTGTACATGCACCCTGTAGAGAGGTAGACAGACCATAAAGAACGCAGCACACACACACGCACACACACACACACACACACACACACACACACACACACACACACACACACACACACACACACACACACACACACACACACACACACACAACCACACAATCTCTGTCTGTCTGTCTCTCTCTGTCTCTGTCTGTCTCTCTCTCTCACACACACACACACACACACACACACACACACACACACACACACACACACACATATGGTCACACAATATCTCACCACACACACACACACACACACACACACAGACCATACAAACACACATATGCATGCACACACACATATGCACACACACACACACACACACACACACACACACACACACACACACACACACACACACACACACACACACAACCAAATGATCTCACCTCCCCAATTCCCCACCAACCACACACACGCACACATACACACATGGAACCACACAATCTCACCCCCCACCCCCACCCCACCCACACACACACAGCCAATTTTATTCATCATGCATATCATATAATTATGCAAACTGCTGTTGCAGCCTTTGCTGAAGGTCTTTGTTTCCTTTGACTTTTTTGGTTGGTTTTTGTTTTTGTTTTTAATGATTTTTTGTTTTTAATGATTTTTTGTTTTTGTTTTGTTTGTTTTTTGGTTATGGGCTTTTTCTCCCTGACCTCTGATAAATCTGGACAGCTCATGGCATTTATTTGTTGTGGGTTCAGTCCTCAGGTGGGCCATTTTTTTGAAGTGGCCCTTTTGCTCAGTTATTAGAGCACCAGGATAATAATGCTGGGTGGACCACTTTGTGTGTGTGTTGGGGGGGGGGGGATGGGGGTGTGATAAATCTGGACTGCTAATGGCATTTATTGTGGGTTCAATCTTAAGGTGGGCCTTTTTTTTTTAAAGTAGCCTATGAGCTCAGTTGTTAGAGCACCATGTTAATAATGCTGGGTGGACCACTTTGTGTGTGTGGGGTGGGGTGGGTGAGTGGGTGGCTGGTTGTCTCCTATGTGGATAGGGTGAAGGAGTCAAAGGGTTAAGTTTTTGCAGTTGGTGGATAGGGTGCGAGAATCAAAAGGGTTAAAGTTCAGGCCAGACACCTGCAAGCCAGTGTGGGTACAATGATTATACAGGCTTTTGTTTCTGTAGGTATGGTTGGATGTTTGAGACTGTGAACTAACAACACATTAAACCATCAAACTAATCATGTGTATATTTTGAATTAAAGAAAAAAAAAAGGGATGATTTTGCAGCAGTGAATAAAGCTTGTGTGTGAGTAGATCTGTCCTGATTGCAGGTTTGCGGTTGGAAGATGACAACTACGATCCTGATGATGATGATGTCTTTGAGCCAGCGACGGAGGCCGCCCCGAAAAAAGTGGTGAAAGCTCCAGTAAAAAGACGCTCACAGTCCCTCAGTGCCCTGAAGGATAAAGAAGAAAATAAAGCCATGAGAAAGGTGGGTCTCTGGTTTGTAACATGAAGGACTTTTGCTTGATTTTTCCATGCAGTATAGTATAAAGTATCTTTATTGTGACAAACGACACTTTAGATAATTGTAAGGTGTAATTTGTATCACCACACTCAAAAGTAGAATGTGACTGCTGTTACTGAGATTAAAAATAACAGATAAACGTTTAAACTATCTGATTTTTTAAAATTACTCTTTTTTGATCTGTTGAATTTTTTGTTGTTGTTCAACAGAAGGACAAGGACCACATCCGTCGGCCCATGAATGCCTTCATGATCTTCAGCAAGCGACATCGTGCCATGGTCCACCAGCGACACCCCAACCAGGACAACCGCACCGTCAGTAAGATCCTGGGCGAGTGGTGGTATGCGCTGGAACCCAAGCAGAAGCAGCTCTACTATGATCTGGCCTCCAAGGTACTCTCTGTCTTGATCCATTCACATTTGAATTGACAATGATTCTGCTACCAGCTACCATGCTTGCCTGTTAGATGGGGAGCACATGATTTTGTTTTTTGTGTCTTTTTTGTGTGTGTGTGTTTTATTACCTGAGGAGCAGAGTAGTAGTAGAGCGGGTAAGATGGTGGACTTGCGGAGGGAAGGAGTTCAGTCCTGCCCAGGTACCACCCACCTGCTGGGTAACAGGTTGAGATTTGTTTGATCTCCCAGGTCAACATATGCAGACCTGCCAGTGCCCAAACTCCTATCATGTATACAGGCACATTAACCCTTAGACTCGCTCACCCTATCAACTAGCATCTTGCATTGTCATCAGTGATAGCAAAGCAAAAACTTAACCCTAGCATATGGAGTCGACTACCATTGTAAAACCCTATGGTTGACTTGAGTTACCAAAAATGATGAACACAGTAACCAGACAATAAATGGTTGCTGAACTATATGGACTTGAATTCACCATCGGTTGTTGTGCTGGCTGCAGGTCAAGGAAGCCCATTTCAAGGCCCACCCGGACTGGAAATGGTGCTCTAAGGACCGGAAGCGATCCTCCACCATCGCCAGTGCCCTCAAGCAGCAGCGAGACAGTCGCCTGAGCTCCACAGATAATCCTCTGGACTCCGACACACCAGGTGAGAGAGATGATCCCACAAGAAAAAGTTTTTTTATATTAAAAATAAGGAAAAAGGAAATATGTCACTAATCTTCTTTTTAGTCGATATCTTACTACATATACCAGACAGAGGATTGTTATACAAAACTGCATTGGAATGTGCATGCTTTTGAAGTGGTTACCATGTGTAACACTGGTTTTCATATGACTGTAACTCGTATGTGTACGTGTTTCCTGTGTACGTTTGTGTATTTATCTTACATTTTTTGTAGTGAGTATACTTTATGCGCATAGATCCTTTGTTGAAGGTGTGGAAGCCTTGTGTGTGTTTTGAACTTGAAGGCTTTGATACAAATGATAATGTGTTGCTGATCTTATTCATCTTTATTCTTGACCCCCCCTCTCCCTCCTCCATGGGGATGCTGGGGGGGGGGGGGGGGGAGGAGGGGCTCTTTCAGTATGAATAGTATTCCCATCTTCTGGAAATTCTGTGCTGGAAATTTCCTCTTTTCTGTCACTCCTGTTGTTTCATGCTTGCTCCTTTGCTTGTCATCTCTGTCATCCTTTGCAGGTCTGTTCACCTGTATGTGGTCTATAAAACCCTACATACATTCTCTTAGGATTGTAGTATTAGTAACTGGGTACATGTAATGATGTATTGACTGCGTCTTTGGCTCTTAGGAAATGTGACATGCAAAAGCAATTTTAGGCAATTTAGGCCAGTTTTTATGTTTTACTGTCCCTAGTTATGTTTACATTTTCTATCCAGGTTTGTTTCTTTTTAACCCTGTGGTGATAAATTGGAGGGGACATATCTTTAGATTATGTATGTGAATGTATTGGTATGTGTACTTAATTTTTATTTTCAGGTTTTGTTTGTTTGTTGTTTTTAACGAGGTGTTTCTGAACGTTTTGAAATGGTAGCAGAAGCAGCTCTACTATGATCTGGCCTCCAAGGTACTCTCTGACAGCCATGAAAATAATTTAGAGCCAAATTTGGAATTGACCCCTGGAGATACGGAACCTGAACCTCTGCTCAGCGAAGTTGAATCTGCCATTAAAGATCTAAAATGCAGAAAGTCTCCTGGTCTTGACAATATTCCTGGAGAGTTGTTGAAACACTCAGGTGATGGTGGACTCAAAGTAATGCATCACTTATGCTGCAAGATATGGAAGACTTGTCAGTGGCCTACAGACTGGAAGCTCCAAGAATTTGTCATGTTACATAAGAGTGGAAATGTCAAAGACTGCAACAATTATAGAACAATTGCACTGATCAGTCATGCCAGTAAAATACTGCTGATAATAATTTTAAACAGGTTAAAGCCAAAAGTAGAGGAAGAGCTATCCGACTGTCAGGCAGGCTATAGGAAAAACAGGGGAACAATAGATATGCTGTTTGTACTCCAGATATTGATAGAAAAGATTAGAAACACAGACCAAGAGATGTTCATCGTTTTCATTGACTACAGCAAAGCGTTTGATAGCGTGATTCGCCAAAGTCTTTTCCACTTCATGATCAAAATGGGTTTTCCAAGACATCTGGTTTCCCTCATAGCTTCATTATATAATGATCAAAAAGCAACAATCAGATGGAATAATCAAAACTGCAAATTTTTTAACATCACTAAAGGGGTAAGGCAAGGTTGCATCCTGTCTCCACATCTCTTCAGCATATACACTGAACATATCATGAGAGAAGCAGACAATAGAAGACATGGGAGTAAATATTGGTGGTAGAAACCTGTCAAATTTACGCTACGCAGATGACACAGGATTACTGGCAGACAACATTACAGGCTCTAGGAGGATCCTGTAACAGGGTAGACCGGGTTGGAAAGGCAGCTGGGCTGGACTTAAATTCAAAGAAGACAAAGGTTATGCATGTTGCAGGCAAATATAACACTAGACAGGACCAGATCATGCTAAACCAAGTCCCTCTAGAAAATGTCAAGGACTTTAGATATTTAGGTTCAGTCAAGACACACGATGGAACATGCTCAAAAGACATAAAGATGAGAATTGGAATGGCCAAGAACAGTATGGTTCAATTGAACAATATTTGGAAAGACCACAGCATAACAGCAGACCTTAAGATAAAACTCTTAAAATGTCTTGTCTGGCCAGTGATGTTATACGGCTGCGAGGCATGGACAATGAAGAAAGAGGATGAAAGACGAGTGGAAGCAGCAGAGCTGTGGTTTTACCGAAGACTGCTGAGGGTCAAATGGACGGATAGGCGCTCAAATGAAAGCATACTGAATGAGTTGGGTACTACACGCAAGCTTCTAGTACTCATACAACGGAGGAAACTGAAATATGTTGGACACGCAATCCGTAATGAGAGAACAGACTTGATGTCCACTGTCCTCCAAGGTAAAGTGGAAGGAAAGAGAAACAGAGGACGGCCACCTGCATCACTTGCTAGAAACATCACAAACATCAGTGGCAAGAAACTCCAGGAGGTGGTCAGACTTAGCCAAGATCGAGAGTGCTGGAGGCAACTTGTGAGGACATCATGTGCAGCGGCCAACACTGTTCCCGGTGACGCCGACAGGTGAGACAGGTGAGATAGCCCAGATATGGCTCTGTGCTGTCATCTGGGCTTTAAACAGTACGAATAAGAATAAATGAATGTGTGTCTTATTAAAAATGAATAAAAACAAGTTTGAGGAAAAAATATGTGTTCCATTCCACAGAGAAACTGGACAGTCCACGTCTGGTGAAGCAGCACAGCATTGATGAGCCTCTCTTTGACGATCCGTTGCCCCTGTCAGGAATACGACCCCATAGCCTCTCCGCCTTCCCGCGTGAGGATGAAGGGAGTGCGTTTGTACCCACTAAGGCCTTCCTCAAGCGTGACCCTGCCAGTTTGTCGCAGGTGACTAGTGATTTTGTGATTTTTTTTCTTCAAGCATTGGTGTGCATTACTTTGTAAAAAGTATATCAGCCTTTTCATATTTCAAAAGGCTCGAACTGGTTTTTTTAATTGAATAGCCACTGGTTGATGAGAGAAATGAAACAGAATACAAAGAAGAAAAGAGAAAAATTGAAACCAGAAGCAGAAGAAATAAGAAAAACAGAAAAGAAAGAAAGAAGGAAGAAAAAACAGAAGAGAGCAACAAAAACACTGAGGAACAAAACAAACAATTAATTCAGTAAACCCACAGTGCTCAGCAATATAGTAAACCCATAGAACTAAGCAATTCAGTAAACATTTGAAAATAGTATGCCGGAAGAAGTGGAATCATTAATTATCATGGAAGTATCATAAACCAGGAGGGCAATACCAGTGCCGATATCATATCAAAGATTGGCAAAGTCAGAGTAGCCTTTGTACAGCTCAACAACATCTGGAACTCCAGAGTGTTGTCACAACAAACCAGAATCCAGCATTTAATTTCCAACATGGTATCAGTGCTGCTGTGTGGCGCCAAAACCTGGAGGATGACAAAATCTACATACGTACACAGTGTGTACTTTTATTAACAGCTGTCCAAGCAAAACCCTCCCTGCCAGGTAACATCAGCAACATCAGTCTGTGGAAGAAGATACTCCAACTGCCAGCAGAAAGCGAAACTGGAAGAAGGTGGGGATTGATCAGACACACACAACAAAAATCAGCATCAAATATCAGCAGACAGGCCCTGACCTGGAACCCCCAGGGAAAAGAAAAATAGCCTGGCGGAGAAACAGCTGGTAAAAAGACCTCCAAGTAGACACCAGGAGGGTGGACCTTCCCTGGAGAAAGCTGTAGGCAAAAACAGTACAGAGGACTAAGGCAAGTGTACACATTTGATGTAATGATGGTCAGTAGATATTAATGTTTAAGTGTGTGTGTGTGTGTGTGTGCGCTTGCAGGATATTGATTTTTATTTCATGTGTGTGTATGTTTGTGTGTGGTGTGTGTGTGTGTGTTAGCATGCCATGCATCTGTGCATGGTTTGTGCTTTTATTTTGTCCGCATAGATGTCTAAGAATCAAAATTTGAAACAGTTCAGCCTTCGTCTAATGAAAGAACTGTGTGTGTGTGTGTGTGTGCGTACGTGCGTGCGTGTGTGTGTTTCTGTGTACATATGCGTATACATATGCTTAACAACCACTCATATGTTTATACTACAAGTTTAAGATCTTAATCTTACAACACAAATCTCTTAGAATTGAACTGCAACCCTCTTTTCAGCCCCTCACAAGAGAAAGACTGGCCTCCGACAGTTGCCTTCCTCCACACCCTTCCTCGCTGCCTCCAGCAACGCAGACGCTGCCACCATCTTCCTCTTCCAGCAGTCGGGACCTACCGACCTCCAGCGGCATCATAAAGCCCCAACCGCTGTCGCACCAGGCGTATCGAACGTCGCGCTCCAAAGGCGATGAGGACGACAGTGATGATGAGAAAATGGTGATCTGTGAGGAAGAGGGTGAGTAGTGCTAGTGTGTGTGTTAGAGTGGGATTGGTTTGAAAAAGAGAGAGGAACATGAGCGTGTGTGTGTGTTTGTGTGTGTGAAATTTTATGACCCTGTATGTGTGCATGTGCAAGCGCATGTGTGCGTGTGTTTGAGCCTGTGTGTGTGAATGTACAAGCGCATGTGTGTGTATTTGTGTTTGAGCATGTGTGTGTATGTCAAGCGCATGTGTGTGTGTGTGTGAGCAAGTGTGTGTGCAAGCGCATGTGTGTGTGTGTGTGTGTGTGTGTTTGAGCAAGTGTGTATATGTGCAAGCGCATGTGTGTGTGTGCTCTGAAGGAAGTGAAGATGACAGCAACTAGGAGAAAACAACTGTCTAGCAAGAAGGAAGGTAATGGGGGAAAAAGGGGGGAGGGGAAGGTTGTTGAGGAGGCTTAGATGTTTAATGTGCATGAGCGTGTGTGTGAGGAGGGGATGAGATGTGAGTGAATGTTGTGTTGGTGGGGAAATGGGGGAAGAGAAGGTGTGTGTGTGTGCGTGCACTAAGTCTTTGCTGCTGGTGCTTGAGTTGAGCTTTTGTTGGTTTTTAAAAGCTATTGGGACATGGTGGTAGAAGAATTGTTTAGAAGTGAGTCATAGACTTGTCTTTATTTTTTTCAGTGTAATGTTTATTATCTAAAATATGTGAATATTGATGATGGCCATTACAAACTCTGTAAATCTTAAAAAAATAGAAAAAACTAAAGGAAAACTAAATAGGTTGATTGACTCTTCTGATAGAGTCCAGGACTCGAGATCTGGTATTTTGGAGTTAATCTCAGCTTGCAGTGTAAAAGTTGGCAGTATAAAACTGCCAGTCTTAATACTTCAATCATGGGTGGTGTAAGTGTTTGATAGCTTCTGTTCCTCTCCCCATTTTAAGACCTAGCTGCCACATAGCATTTTACGAAAACTCAAAGAGTCTGCCAGATAATTGCAGGCAGATCTGGGTGGAGTGTGTATGGAATTGTTCAAGTGCGGTGAATCCTTTGTGAACAAACGCCACACTTGCAAACTCTGACAACACAGAACTCTGTGTATCTCTAAATTTTGTTTATTTGTTTGTTGTTTATCTATGTATCTATGTATGTATCTATATACGAGTATGTTATATGTATGTATGATCTACTATTGTCGTTTGAAACTATAGCTATCTCTACGAAAACTGTATTCTTCAAACACATTTAATCTATTCCTGATTAGCTATGCTGTTAAAGTGACATACTACCATACTCGATTGTATTACCGTAATTACATAATTGTTTTTTCTATATCATCTGTATCCTTAAAATAATTGACGTCACCAATAGCAATTCGATTTCTACACTTTTCAACAACACAACTAGGGATCGATTGTCAAGGAAGTGTGACACGCAGAAGGCAAGATGATTACGGAACATGGTGTTCCCGCAACAGCTTTCAGGTGGGTCAAAACAGTAGGAGAGGAATGGAGTCATGCATTCTGATTTTTGGAATTAATCAAATCATAGTCCGAGCTTTACCAGCTTGCACGAACAAAAACATTGTCTTGTGAATGACATGTTAAGATGGATCCATTGACCTCGTGCTGGGGATTAAGCGTTACTTCTCATGATCTTTTCTTTGGCCCATTAGCAAATTTTGCACAAAGACAACATGAGAAAAACTGGATGCATAATAGCGGTGAGTTTTCTTGAAATGTGTGATGCAGAAGCAAGTCTGGCATGTTGCAGAAATGCACACATGCAGTTGCACCCAAACGGGACACAAAACGACTTGTCACTAGGACGGGAGTGGGACAATTGCTTTAATTAACTTCTCACTACGGCATCGTCCCAACATGCTCAACAACGCTGCTACAGCGGCGGGCCTGATCTGGAATTGTGGCTCAGTATTTCATTCGGACGCCAGGATTCATGAGTAAAGGGATTTTTTCTTTTTTTTTTCACCGCCACCTTGTGGCAAAATGAAAATTTTGACTGAAGAAACAACAATCATGCTCGCAGATCTATACCCAAGCAATTAGTGACTCCCACAACATTAGAAAAATCCACACACCACACACACCCACAGACACACACACAGACCCCTCTTCTTGCATAAATGCCAGTAACACCATAAGCAAGTCACCACAACTCCTGAGCGAGAAAGGAACAAGTTTTGTAATCCAACAACTTCAGGCCCTCTTTCAGGTCCATAGCAGATCATGCCTATCCCTGGTCCATAAGGGAAAACTCCTAGGGAACTCCTCACCTTAGCTACAAAACTCTCCCGCACAAAGCCGTAAGAGGCGATTGTCATCCTTCGAGGTTCCTAAAACCGTCCATACAGGAGTCAGCTTGGAAATGGGCGTGTTCGGCTGAATTTGGCACCTAGCCAGATCGGAGAAACTCCGACTGGGGAAAAAGTTACAAATGTATTTTACATGTTGCTGCAGGGGAGGTCACGGTTTGTTTTGATGCTGTGTGATTTAAAATTAAAATTATGTTGTATTATTCATTTATTTTCTTTAGGTATTGTTTTATGTTCTATTCCATTTTTTACATCTTACTATTAAGCTATATGGTAATTGTCTCATGAGAGTCCAAATTTTATTTTCTGAAATCCAGTATCACTGCTGAGAAAGTCTTCTAAAATTGTACTGTCTATCTGTCGGTCTATTATCTACTAGCAACATCTATATCTGTATTATCTCTCTTTCTGTATATATCACTTATTGTCTGTCACCTATTATCTATCGAACTCCTCTTCAAATAATTGCTATCTCATCTCCATGTATATATTCTGGAGAGCAGTGAATTTGCCCAAGCATTTTCAGACCAACACAAGTGGAGACAGTGGAATTGATCTGAACTGCAAGGAACACGTGTCGGACAGCGCCACAGACAGCGAGACAGAAGAGAATGACCTGATCGAGAACAAGGCGTTCCCCCAGCAACGCTTCTCGCCTGTGATGAAAACAGTAAGGATGAGGAATGGAGTTCATAGCAGAAAGATTTTTTTTTTTTCTGAAATTCCTCTTTGACAATTAAACTTACCAAATCATAGTCCCGTAGCAGTCCTGACCAGCTTTGCCATCTGTCATTGACCAAAATTCATGCAGTTGTCTGTGACTGTAACATGTTCAAATGATCTGTCTTGACCAATCAGTGGTCCTTGGGCTTGTTGAATGCTGTATACTTCTCATCGATCTTTATTCTTCTTGGCCGGGAGCACTTTGAAACAGAAGAAAGAGAGAGGAAAAAAAGACTGGATGAATAATTAAGCTTTGGTGATGTTTTCTTGAACATGGGTATTTGTTGTAGCTGCATGAATTTGCAAGTCATGAGCATTCTGGCAGATTGAAAGCACACATGCAGTGACACACACAAATGCAAACATGCGCAGACACAAACACACATTCACACAGAAACGGGGTGGGGACCAATCTCCGCTTAATTTAACTCTCTCACTACGAGCATCAGGATTTCCCAATCATGTCTCAACAACGCTTGCCTACGAGCGGCGGAGAAATTCGACTTGAGTTCTGAAAATTTGTGGGGCTTTCAGTATTTCCATTAACAGGACAGACACACATGTCATGAGATAATTTTTAGGTTAGATTTCTTTTCTTTTTTTTCTGTTTCCCCTCTGCCACATATCTGTTTTGCTCACCCAAAGGAACATTTCATGACTGCACATGCACACACACACACACATACATGCTCAGCAGATCTGTATGTACACACATGTACAAGCACAAATGTAGCCATGAACATCAACACACACACACACACACACACACACACACACACACACACACACACACACACACACACACACACACACACACACACACACACACACACACTACTTGCATATAATCTCCCATAAACACACACATACTCAAGATAACAGTACAGCATGTCAGTAAAAAAAAAAAGTTTTTAAATCCATTATTCAAAACTTTCAGACTTCCTCTTTCCAGGTGTCATCAGCAGACATCGCCTATCGCCCTGAGCCCATCAGAAAACTGCCTCATGGGAACTCCACCCACCCTCTAGCTACAGACAACTCTACCCCCAAAACACCAACCCTGGCGGCGGCTGTGAAAGAGGCGATTGTCAATTTCCCTTTGGAGGTTCCAAGACCGTCCAGTACAGGATCCAGCTTCCGGCCGAAAGGGGCGGTGTTCCGCGCCAAGTTCAAGGACACACCCAGAGGAGGGTCGGAGGAGAACATCCGGGTACCTGTGGAGGAAAAGATGGAGTTTCGACCAATGTCATTCTCTACATCGTCTGTGCCAGGGGCACTGGCTGCAGCAGGTTTGTTTTGCACTGCCTGTGTAGTTTATTAAATTATGTTGTATTTATTCATTTATTTTCTTTAGGGTGATTTTTTTATGTTCCTTTCATCCCACCTTCTGTTCAGCAGTCTTGGACAATATTTTGAAAGGCTGTGATGGTAAATTGATACATGACAGTGAGCAGTCCCAATTTTCGGATTTTTCTCGGAAATCCAAGAAAATCCACAGGCTGCTTTTGAGAAAAAATGTGCTTTCTGAGAAAAGAAAAAATGTAACATGATAATTTTTTCTTGTTTGTCAGTCTGTTGATCTCATAGCAGACGACGAATCTTTGAGAAGGGGTATAAATCCGGTATCATTTTCAGCTAAAGTCACTTCCAGTGTGTTTTTGTCAGGCGCGGCTTGTTTTCAGAACCCTTTGCAAAAAGTTTGGTAGAGTCTGACATCTCCAGTAGATATTCTGGAGAGAGGGTCTGCCACAGCAAAAATGTTTGACAAAGACTGCAAAAATAAGGTGTTGAGAGTGGATTTCATGATTGCTGTCGTGAAAAATAGCAGAAACTGGCATAGTGTCTTGTGCCGCTGTGAAGTCAATTAAAATAACTTAGTCGAGCAGACATCCACAAACTTCCAGACCATTTCAAGTCACAGAAGTACCAGAAGAGGCACAAAACTGCAAAGAACCTTGAAGCTGTTTAGTGTAGGTTGATGTTTAATGTTTGTTGGAGCATGCATTAGAAAAATAGTCATGAAATTATTTTTCTTGAAATCTGACATAGTGTGTATACATTATTTGCTTTTTTTCCAGTACAAAGGATCATAAACAAGCTTAAAGTTGTGCCAGACAGTGTCAGATTTCGCTATTTTGAATCCGTATTCCTTAAAATTTTCCGGGGAAGCATGTCCCCAGACCCCCTAGATTTTCAGAGATTTTTTTCATTTGGCATTGGGAGGCCTGATGCGTATGCTAATGATGATGATAGAGAGTCCTGTTCTGATTTGAGACTATGACAGGGTTGTATTCCACACTGCCATTTTAAGTTTGTATACACCAAATAAAAACCTGTTGCTGTTCTGATCAGCTTGGCTGTCTGTCATTGTCCAACATTAATACAGCTGTCCATTGCTGTCACATACAATCCTGTATTCCACACTGTCTAATTGCTTTGTAATAGATCCTAACATTAACCAGGCCTGAGAAATATGGGCATCTCTGCATCCATAGAGTGGATGAGAATAGATCATGTGGTCCCAATCTTCCCAGTGAGCCCACAGCATGCTCATCTGTGAGCAAGAGTCGGGTTCGTTTGGAAAATCCTTCTTTTTTGGTGACACATAGTATGATACTTATTGCAATAATTTGTCAGCTTTTATCATTATGTACCCAGCTTCTGGTAGAGTCGGACATCGGTAAACAGATCCTTGCCATTGTAGGTCTTGGAAAGTATCATAGGATGAAGTGGAAAGTTGAAAATTGGGATAGAAGTGTTTGGATTATGTAAAGTGAAATGACGATTATGTAAAGTGAAACGACGATAATGTAAAGTGAAATGACGATTATGTAAAGTGAAACGACGATAATGTAAAGTGAAATGACGATTATGTAAAGTGAAATGACGATTATGTAAAGTGAAATGACGATAATGTAAAGTGAAATGACGATTATGTAAAGTGAAATGACGATTATGTAAAGTGAAATGACCACCTAAAGAAGACACACTTTGATAGCATGTACTTGCAGTTTTGCAGCTTGATAGAATTTCTCGCGTCACACTTGCAGGTGCACCAGTTTCCATAGCAGCAGCTGCCACCAGCAACAGCAACAGCCGTGTGTGCGTGCAGCAGCAGCCGACCATGAAGGTGGGTCACATGACCATCCATAACATCACCATGACGCAGGATCGTCAGCAGCTCATCGTGGCCTCTGACACCCAGACACACCTCGGTCGAAGCAATGCCAATGGTCCAATGTTCGGCAAGATCTCCAAAGGACGAAGCGCTCAGAAACCTCAGCAGCATTCGGGACAGCAGCAGGTCTGTGTGAGGAGTGCGTTAGTGGGGTTGGGGCTAGTTAACTCTTTCACCCCGAACATACACCATAGCGTTGGTCACACGCACATCACTTCAGCCTGAGCATGAGGCTGAGCGTAGCTGACCTTTCAGAATTTTTATAGGAAAGGGTCAAGGTTGGATGCGAAACTAAACATGCTGGCTCCCTTGTATAACATGTCAAGAGTACTTGTGTACCCTTCCCGAGTGCTGGCGACCTTTGTTTGTCGATTGAGGCAAGGTCAAAAGCGAATGACTCGGTGCTCGAGTTCGCCATGTGGTCGCGTGGGGTCAACATGGCGTCGAGTCAAACACCGGCTATAAGGAATAAGCATACTTGATGGGATAGTGTGTCAAGATGGATACAGTTGGTGCAGCAACATAACATCAGATCTTTTGAAAAGGGACCATGCATATTGTGCAGCAACACATGGCCTGCACAGTTTGGGCCAAACATACATCTGGGAAAACCATTGCTTTAAATGAAAAAATGCCACTACCACTACCACCAGCACCATCACCACCACCAGCAAAGCAAAATTTAATGTGGAAAAAAAGTAACTCTGGCTTAAATCATTCACTAGGTAAGAGAGGACATAAAGTCACGAATTATGGGATTTTGCTTTCACTTTTCTTTTTTCAAAGATGTGTAGTGTCAGGAAGAGTTGACATTTTTGTTGTTGTGTCGTCTGTCTGTCTGCATGCATGTGCACGTTTGTATTTTCTTTTAATACCAAGTTTGCAAGGGTGCAGAGCACTAGCCTTTAAGATAGTTTTGATTGGAGTATGTGAGTTCTGAGCTTGTATGCATGGTTATAGATGGAATAAAACATTTTGTCTTGCATCTTAAAGTGGCAAATGATGTACCCTTGTGTGTTCAGGTGACCGTACAGCAGAGCCACTTGCTGGGCAAACCCATGGCCACCACCCTTGTTCAGATTCTGGCCGCCCACAACCTGTTGCTACCTGCGCCGGCCACACCTCGGGCGCCCCCTCACCCCCACTTTTGCCACCACCACCAAGCCCATCTCCACCCCTATTCCCATCGCTTCCAAGCCCATCAACAACTCCTCTTCCCTGCAACAGGGCGTGGTCATCCCGGCTTCAACCAAAGGTGGCCGAGCTGCCTCCATGAGCAGCATCAGCGTGCAGCCGGCAACCATCTTGCCGAACCCTCAGACGCCAAGCGTGGGGACCATTGTACTACAGCAGGGGAGTCAGTACCTGCTCAATGCCTCGAGCCTGACCGCTGTCTCGCAGAGCCCCAAGGTGCAGGCCGCAGGGAACACCAGTGTGCACACCACTATGAACTCGCAAGGGTTTATGACCACCATCCGCAACATCGCACCACCCCCAAACAGTAATCAGGGACCCAAGGGTGTGTGTGTGGTGTGTGTGTGTGTGTGTGTGTGTTGTGTGTGTGTGGTGGGGTAGATCTTTTTCCTTCTCACTATGAGGGATCTTTTTTTTTATTTGTATCAAACATCAGTTACATTACAATACAGGTTTATGTTACAGTTAAGATTTACAAGCATAATCATTAACTCTCTCACTCCCTCATGCATCAGCTTTCTGGGAAAATCGTGCTATTTAAAACTATTGTATTGTAATTATGTGTTGGGGTTTTATGTAATACTCCGTTCTGTGCTAGTACATGTGTTGTCTGTTGCTGTTATCCTTGTTTTCTGCTATTTTCATGATCTTACATTATTGGTGCAGTCATTTTCATTGTGATGTTATTTGTTTCAAAATTGTTATAAACGTTTTTGGTAAATAATTTGTTGGTATTACAAAACAGTGAGCTATATTTTCTGCCCTGTATTACGTCGTAAATCTGGTGATCCATGCATGTCAACCACTGTCTTGAGTCACACCATAGTAACATATCTTTCATACCATAGCAGCAGACCAAAACCCGTAGTAAAGATGACAACACAGTTCACTGATGTTCTGATATATTCTCCATGGTACACTCTCTGTCCTTTTCTATGGAGATGGTTATAGCCCTGATGTGGCTCTGCACAGTTGGCTGGTCTATGGATAACAATAATCATAATAGTGAAAAGGGTTATAAGACTGCTTTTTTTCCTTGAAGGTCTGCTTTTATGTACCTGTATCTTTTTACCTCGACTTTATGGCAGGTGCAAACGATCCCAGCGGCAGTGACAGCCCAGCCAGCGCAGGTGGTGACCAACCTGGTGTTCAAGGCAAACCCGGCCGTTCAGCAGCAACAGCAGGGGGCGCCACAGACCCCTACACAGACACTTAACATCGCCCCTTCCCAGCAGCCCACCCATGTACGCTACATCCTGCCCTCTGTGCAGGTGCGTACGTGTGTCTGTGTGTGTCTGTGTATGTGTGTGTGTCTGTGTGTGTGTTAGAGCATGTGTGCATGGTGGTGTGCATAAGCACACACTGTACCTGTCCCAGTGCCAAAAACGAGAAGTTCAGAATACCGTAAGTTCGAATTCTGGTAAGTTAGAAATATTTTTGTATAATTTCTCTTATCTTCTGTGGGCTGATTGGCTCCTTTGGTAATACCATAGGATCAAGATGTGGTGACTTGAGTTCCCAGTCCACAATGTTAAAAACTGTCCCATTGGTCTGTTTGCTGCCCGTCTTATTGTTTGCTTCATTCTGGTAGTGTCAGCTTAACCCTTTCTCATTTATCCCACCGCAGCCTGCCGACCGGGAAACCCCGCTTTTTATTTACACCCGCCGCAGCCCGCCGCCTGTTACTTCGGCCTGGTGGGGAATTTCCATCATGCTCTAAGAACGAAGGGTTACACACACCTCATGAATGAAGTTTCCCGCGAAAGTCAGGATAATCCAATGAAAGAATGATGCTGAGTTTGGTACCACACATCGCCTCATTTACAAGATATCGGTCAGCATCTGACCTTTTCATTCACACGCTTTGGGGAATCTCTGAATACTAGGAAGAGTTTCTGAGCAGAATCTGTAAATGGGAAAGGGTTAATTTTTCATGGTCTCCCTTCCCTTTCCCCTGTCCCCACATTTCAAGACCTTGCCAATGCATAGGGTTCAGTCCAGCTCAGGGAGTCTGCCTAATAACTGCTGCAGATCCTTGGGTGGAACACGTATGGAATTGTCAGAGCGTGATGAATCCCTCTTGAACAGATGTCAAACTCCCTGTGACGTCTTAAGCAGTGGTCTGGTTGCACAGTTTACAAGGTGATAAACATAACCAGGTTTGCACTTACTGAAGGGGCTTTAAGCCTTTCAGCCTTGCCATGCATACAGGTTGAGCAATCAACTTAGCCTGGGAGATGTCGGTTGTTTCACATGCAGGGAAATCTACAGTGTGAGCAATCACCTTAGCCTGGGAGATGTCGGTTGTTTCACATGCAGGGAAATCTACAGTGTGAGCAATCACCTTAGCCTGGGAGATGTCGGTTGTTTCACGTGTAGGGAAAGTGGTGCTTCCGAACTATTCAGCTTAGAAATGGGAAATTTTGCAATTGAAATGGAATTGCAGTACGATGGGGTATGTTTTGTATTTCCAGGTAATACAAAGCTTTCTCCAAATGTTTGTATTTTTATGGATGTAGGATTTTTGATTTTGTACATTCACTTTTTTTCACTGTCATAATATAGTTTGTCACTGTCACCATTTTTATCAGCATCCAAATCAGAGACACTTTCTGATAAAACATGAACAAAAATCTTCATTTTCTGGATTGAAATCTTCCGGAATCCGTAAAAAATTATTTGAGAACTTGCTGTGCAGTCAGCATCAGACATTTGACCATATCTTCTAAAACAAAACAAAACAAAACACAAAAAACAAAAAATTGTGGTTAGAAGTAGAATTACTAGCAAAATTCATGTGTGTCTGTGCAGAAGGAAAATTCATATGTATGAGCTTGGAAACAAGTTTGATACAATGAGGATTAATACCCATGCATTGCATGGGTGCAAGGTTCAGTGTCTTGTTTACAAAATGTTTTGAAATCGCTCCATTCTTCCATTCATGTCATAAAACTTACTTCTGTGCGATACCTCAGGCCATTTGTTAATGGATGTGTGGGGAAAATCTTGAATTTTGTTTGTGTATATTTGCACAGGTACAGGCCAGTCCTCAAGGAGACAAAGTACAGAACGTACTGCAGATGGCGCTGCCGGGAGGAGCTGTCACTCAGGCCAATATTGTAGCTGTGGCCAGCAGCCAGGCTAACCCCCAGGGGGCGCCACAAGCTCTTCCTGTCTCTGGCAAGATCCAGCTGTCACCAGCAAACAGCATACGCAAAGTAGGGCCCTGAGCCTGTTGTTTTTGTTTTTCCTGTTCTGTGTCAGTTCTTTTTTTTATGGATTGAATGGTCCATGCCGGGGGCACATTCTTGGATAGCATGCGTAATTGCATTGATATGTGTACTTAATTTTCTTTTCCAGTTGTTATTTATTAATTTTCTTTTCCGTGTGTTATTATTATTTTTTTAATTTTCATCAGGGTTAGTGAGCTGGTGTGTATGGTTTTGGATGGTCCTAGCCCCGATGTTGCTGTGTGCAGTCGACTGGACTTTAAACAATAATGACCTATCTGTGTATTTATCTATATATGTATATACATGCACACATATATAAATGTATATAAATATGTATATATATATATATATATATATATATATATATATATATATATATATATATATATTGTGTATATATATATATAGAGAGAGATATATAGATGGATAGATATACACAGATATATATATATATTTCAATTTCAGTTTCAATTTCTAAAGACAATGTCTCTGCACTCAGAATAAGTTGCTTATGTACTGACCATGGAAAAGATCCAAAATGATCACGGCATTTATTTTTTTATTTATCTGTGCAGGTCTGGCAACCAAAACGATCACGGCATTTATTTTTGATTTATCTGTGCAGGTCCTGGCAACCAAAATGATCATGGCATTTATTTTTGATTATCTGTGCAGGTCCTGGCAACCAAAATAATCATGACATATATTTTTGATTTACTGTGCAGGCCCTGGCAACCAAAATAATCATGACATGTATTTTTGATTATCTGTGCAGGTCTGGCAACCAAAATAATCATGACATGTATATTTGATTTATCTGTGCAGGTCCTGGCAACCAAAATAATCATGGTGTGTATTGAGTATCTGGCAGGTCGCAACCAAAATAAAAAGACATGTTTTTGATATATCTGTGCAGGTCCTGGCAACCAAACAATCATGCGTGTATATTGATGTATCTGTGCAGGTCTGGCAACCAAAATAATCATGACATGTATTTTTGATTTATCTGTGCAGGTCCTGGCAACCAAAATAATCATGGTGTGTATATTGATGTATCTGTGCAGGTCCTGGCAACCAAAATAATCATGACATGTATTTTTGATTTATCTGTGCAGGTCTGGCAACCAAAATAATCATGACATGTATTTTTGATTTATCTGTGCAGGTCCTGGCAACCAAAATAATCATGGTGTGTATATTGATGTATCTGTGCAGGTCCTGGCAACCAAAACGATCATGGCATTTATTTTTTATTTATCTGTGCAGGTCCTGGCAACCAAAATAATCATGACATGTATTTTTGATGCACCTGTGCAGGTCTGGCAACCAAAATAATCATGGCGTGTATATTGATGTACCTGTGCAGGTCCTGGCAACCCAGCAACCTGTCCTGAGTGTTAGCAAGGCCCAGCAGCTACAGCCCCAACCCCAGCAAGCTGTGGCCTTGACCCAGTTTGTGGCCATGCCCCAGTCTCCAGCTGTCGTTGCCATGGCCCAACCCCAACAGGTCAGTCACTGGAAGAACTTTCTGGAAAATTGTATTGTATGTAAACAATTTTCTTTACAAAAGTTTTTTTTTTTTGTCAAACTCTATACTTGGGAAATTCAAACCGCGCAACTCTGGCTGAGACTGATCAGTTACAGATTTGTAGGAAGCGCCCCTTCAGTCTGACTGCATGGTAGAACGATTACTGTTGGTTTTGGGGTGTTGGTTTTTTTTGTGTGTGTGGGGGGGGGGGGGGGTGGAATGAGAGGTTATGCACTGCCGCATCTTTTTGCGCGACTCCTGTGTCACTGCCCACATGCACTGCTCTTTTCAGCTGTCCACCACACCTGTAAAGTGAATGGGAATGTTATGTAGAACCAATAGAACCGATAAAGTTATACGGTTGTGAGGCGTGGACAGTCAACAAGCAAAGCTAGAACAAGATTGAGGCTGCCAAGATGTGGTTTCTAAGAAGAATGTTGAGAGTTCCATGGACAGCAAAGAAAACAAACGAGACAGTCTTGATGGAGGTAGACACAAGAAGATCATTCATAAGGAAGATTAGGAAAAGACAGGCAACATTTATAGGCCATTTTATGAGGAAAGGGGAATTGGAGCACCTGGTCACAACAGGAAAGCTGGAGGGAAAGAGAGCACCAGCTAGACCCAGGGCAAAAATATTGGATGGACTTGCAGAGTGGCTGAAGACAGAGAAGGTGGAAGATGTGCTTGCCACAACAAGGGATGGAAACAGATGGAAGGCCATGATGGCCAATGCCATGTGACAAGGCACTTGATGATGATGATGACCACACCTCTGAATCCACCAAATGTAAGGTCACCATGAGATCAGGGCACATAGGGTCACAGAATCTGGGACAGTTCTTGACAGTGTGTGATAGTGATGACAGTGGGGATGATAATCATTGTTACAAAGGTGGTTTATGAGTGACTGACAGAAAGAGAATGAAAGAGAGAAGACTAGAGGTATGATGTAAACTGTTTGTGCGTAGGTGTGTGTTCTATGTGTTTTCTCCAATCACACACAACCATCCATATCCATTCAGTCACCTCATCCACCTCTGCAAACAAGGCAGTAGATTGACGATCTTGGACTTAGCGGGCAAAGACCAGTGAACACTTATAATATATAACAATCCAATCACATTTCACAATAGAACAGTAAGCTGAGATTTCAATATTTTATAACCAATCAGGAACCCTCAGTTCATCTTTATCCAGCCGGATCAACAAACACATAAGAAAATAAAGAGATAAATGTTCAACGTCCACTGTGCAATGGAAGGCAGGTAATCATTTACTCAGTTCAGTTATTTTTCCTTCCCAAACAGTCCTTTCTCAAGGAATCTTTCACTGCGCAAACACTTCCCGGACAGTTCTCACAATTCAAGTTCCACGGCATCGATATCATTGTACTGCATTCAGTTCATCACTGTATATAAACATATTTCCTCCAACGACATAATTTTTCCTGCTGCACAGACGATTTCAGTTTATCCTGATGCTGTGGAGTTTCATTTTAGAGACTGTGTGACAGGACTGTACTCTGTGCTAACCTTCATGATATATCTTGGCGTCAACCAGGCCTGAGAGATGCAGGCAGCTGTGATGTATGTCAGGAGGTTTGACCAGCATCCTTAATAGCATGTCTGTAAAGTGGATGAGACTGAGTGTGATCTCTCTGTCTTCCCAATGATCCCATGGTACACTCCACTGTGCGTTGGAGCCAAACAGGCCAAAAAATGTCAATCATATTTTTGACACACTCACACACACATATCACACACACACCACACACATATCACACACCTCAAACACACACACACACACGCACCTCATACACACACACACATACACACACACACGCCACACACACACATCACACACACACACATCACACGTGCACAGACGCATGAGAAAGTAAAAGCAACATACGTAAATATACACACATACTTGTATTAGAGGGGGGTGGGGATTAATGATAAAATCAGTGTGGGGTTTGTGTATGTACACCGGCGTCATGAAAACTTTACTTGCTTACTCACTATTTTGTTCATTTATTTATTCACTGTTTTGTTCATTTTTGCACTCACCATTTTGTTCATTTGTTTACTCATGCTTTTGTTCATTTATGTACTCACTATTTTGTTAATTTATTCACTCACTATTTTGTTCATTTATTTACACAGTTTTGTTCATTTATTCACTCACTATTTTGTTCATTTATTTACACAGTTTTGTTCATTTATTCACTCACTATTTTGTTCATTTATTTACACACTGTTTTGTTCATTTATTCACTCACTATTTTGTTCATTTATTCACACACTGTTTTGTTCATTTATTCACTCACTATTTTGTTCATTTATTTACTACTTTGTTCATTTATTTATTCACTGTTTTGTTCATTTATTTTACTCATTATTTTGTTCATTTGTTTACTCACTATTTCATTTGTTTACTCTTTGTTTTGTTCATTTGTTTACTCACTATTTTGTTCATTTGTTTACTCACTATTTCATTTGTTTACTCTTTGTTTTGTTCATTTACTTATTATTTTGTTCATTTACCTACTATTTTGTTCATTTACTTATTGTTCATTTACTTACTATTTTGTTCATTTATTTATTTACTATTTTGTTCATTTATTTACTCACTATTTCATTTATTTACTCACTATTTTGCCCTTTTATTTTACCTCTCCAGGTTCAGATCTCGGGGTCCATTGCTCAGCCCGTTGTGTCACTGGCGGTGGCTCAGGCACCGGCGCTGCCTCTTCCCTCCCCCACCGTGCTGCAGCAGCAACAACAGCCCCTCACTGCGCAGCTGCAGCAGCAGGCTTCTCCTATCACCGCTCAGATCCAGCAGCAACCCGCCACCATCACGGCACAGATCCAGCAGCAGCAGCAACAACAGCGTGTTATCCTCCCCTCCAGTCAGAGGTAAGGATACAGTCATGATGGTGATAGTGGTGGTGGTGGTGGTGATGATGGTGATGGTGCCACCAAACATGCAGAATGTGTAACATAATGGAATGTGGTCAGCTCACCAAACAGCTTGAGTTCTCCATGCTCCACTAAAAAAAGAAATCTGATTATGTGAGTCCAGTTGAATTAGGAGAATAGCTCTAAACAGTGAGAAAAAAAGAAGATTTATGTGATGACGCACCATAATGTGTCTTCTGTAAATGCATGTTATCATTGGTTGCAATTTCAGACACAGTGTTCTTTCTGTTTCGCAGGTTCAGTTTTGTTCCTCAAGGTAGTGGTACAACAGTGTCCATCGCCGGAAGCCCTTCCCCATCCAACAAGCTGGAGACCATACAAGGCATGGTGTCTCACTATGTGCCCATTGTGCAAGGTAGGTCATCACACATGCTATGATTAACTCATTGGAGATCCCTTTTGGGGATGCAAAAATTGAGATTCTCTCCTGTTTTGGAACCATGAGAGTTATCCAGGTTGATTTTAGGTAGTTAGGGGTTCCTTTTTCCTATCATGCTCTTTTTCTTTACTAGGCTTATTTCTTATTTCTGCCTTCCAGATCATTCACCTGTATTTCTTCTAAATTTTCTCTTGAGCTCCCCAAAGACAAGTAGACTACCATTAAGGCAAAATTAGAAGTCATACATGCAAAAATCCGTGTCCTTTGCAAGTTGGGTAGGTAGGTTTTACAAATTTATGAAGTTCTAGTATAAGAAGAAGAAGAAAGGAGAAGAAAACTTATTGGAGATGTACTTTTCCATTTTTAAAAAGTCTTTCATGATGGCCAATGCGCAAGGCAGCCAGTTTCCAGCAGCTGAGCCATCGGCGTTAGTTTTCTTCCCTGCTGACGCACCATTTTTATTGCTTTTTTATTTTATTTTATGGCTACTAAAGAATGATTGATGATGAAGTATTTGATATTACCAGAAAGCTCAAAACGTGATCTTTGCAGGCATGCTATTTTCAAACAAAAAGGTCCAAAACTTATATGCATTGTTACAAACAAGAACAATGTAGATCACAGAGCTTAAACCAGGTGCAAGTTAACGTCTCAGTAATAACTGTACTGAAGTCAAGTGGAACTTTTGAAATCTGTCTCTCTCTTTCTCTCGCTTTCTCTCACACACACACACACCACACACACACACACACACACACCACACACACACACACACCACACACACACACACACACACACACACACACACACACACACACACAGAGCAGTCAAAGTAGATGGTTTATAATAACTGGTGATTCCCATGCCTAGTACATAGCAGACAGTTTATCAAGGAAGATAGTGCAGGTCTTACGCGTTGCACTGGGAGTTCCTGGTCAGGGGGTCACATTGTGTCGTTATCAGTCAGAGCATCAAGTGTAAAGCAACACCAACTAGACAGACTCTGTCCCTTAGCTAAAACCTTGTGCTAAACAGTATTGATAGTTGTTCCAGATATTCTGTATAGTGAAAGCTGCCAGAATTTTTGGTGCATCTGAGAGAACAGATGCACTACTGGCTCCAGGGGTGCGGTGCGTCGGGAGGGAACATTTTTGGCACTGGCTTCTGGTGGCTAGTTAGGATATCCAAATAAAGTTTGCTCGAAAGTTCAACACCTAATCTGTCATCATACCGAAATAGGGAGCAATACCGAACTAGGGAGCAATACCGAAATAGGGAGCAATACCGAAATAGGGAGCAATACCCAAACAGGGAGCAATACTGAAACAGGGAGCAATACCGAAATAGGGAGCAATACCCAAACAGGGAGCAATACCAAAACAGGGAGCAATCCATTGACATTTTTTTTTATATCTCACTGCAGAGTTGATCAATGATTTAAAAAAAAAATGTTGTGTGAATGACACTGTAGTGCTCGTAGTCGTATTTTTCCATATCCAAAGTTAACTCCATGAATTCTACTTTCAGAAACTATTTGATTGTATGGCAAAACACTCAGGTGCAGAACAGTGAACATACTTTTTGCAGTATGGCAAAAACACTCAGGTGCAGAACAGTGAACATACTTTTTGCAGTATGGCAAAAACACTCAGGTGCAGAACAGTGAACATACTTTTTGCAGTATGGCAAAACACTCAGGTGCAGAACAGTGAACATACTTTTTGCAGTATGGCAAAACACTCAGGTGCAGAACAGTGAACATACTTTTTGCATTATACTGTCTCTAAGGCATGCTCAAGCGTTAGTCATCTTCACTTTGCCGCCATTTTCACATCTTGTTGACACACATAGTTACAGCTAGAATAATCCTCTTCATTTTGCCACCATTTTCACATCTTGTTGACACACATAGTTACAGCTAGAATAATCCTCTTCATTTTGCCACCATTTTCACATCTTGTTGACACACATAGTTACAGCTAGAATAATCCTCTTCATTTTGCCACCATTTTCACATCTTGTTGACACACATAGTTACAGCTAGAATAATCCTCTTCACTTTGCCGCCATTTTACATCTTGTTGACACACATAGTTACAGCTAGAATAATCCTCTTCATTTTGCCACCATTTTCACATCTTGTTGACACACATAGTTACAGCTAGAATAATCCTCTTCATTTTGCCACCATTTTCACATCTTGTTGACCACATATTACATCTAGAGTATTTGTTAAGCACTGTGGTTACTACCTTCAAAGACCAATCTGACATGCAGAGTACAGCCACATCTTTTTAATAAACCAAACTGCATGAGCTCCCACGTACTGATACACTGTGGTGTGTGTTTTGCAGGTGGGCAGGTGCTTATCCATCCCCAGCAAGTGCGTTCCCCAGCCTCCATCAGTCCGGCGCTGACGCTGAGTGCCCCTCCACAGCAGCAGCAGCAGCAGCAACATCACCAGCAGCAGCATCAACAGCAGCAGCCCAGCCTGGCGCCCAAGATTACCACCGTGCTGCAGAAGACGCACAGTCCTCAGCCACAAGTGCAGCACCAGCTGCAGCAGCAACTGCAGGCTTCCCGTGCCAGTCCTAAGGCGGCTTTCCAGGGTGAGTTTTTTGTTTGCTTGTTTTTTCTTTTTTAAGGATCATCGCGCTTAGGGAGGTTACCTTTGTGCTCACCTGTTTTTTTTTTTCGCCCCATCTTCTATGCCACTTTGATGACCACAGAGGCTGGGGCAGTTTTTTTTACAATGCGATGATGATGATGTTGATGAGGATGATAATCATGAGAGTTCCATCTAGGATTGAGACTGCATGACAAGGCTGTTACTCTACACTTACCATCATAATATATCCTGATGTCAGCCAGGCCTGAGAGATTCGGACACCTGTGGTGCTGATCAGAAGATTTGAGCAACACCCTCAGTGAAGCATCCATGAAGTGGATGAGACTCGACTGTGTGGTCCCAGTCTTCACAGTGAGCCCAGAGCACACCCAACTCTGGGTAGGAGCTGCTTAGAGCCAAAAAATTCCACAATTCCACAAAGATTTTGAAGGGACTGATGGAGATTCGAACCCACAACCTTCCAGTTGGTAGTCTGTTATGTTAACCACTGCACCACAGCAACTGGTTTTTCCAGGTTGAGTTTTAGTTTTTGTGTAATTGTGGTAGAGCAGGAAACTCTGGGAAGAGCTGCAGAGGTGAAGGTCATCAGAGGAGAAGCCTCCACAAATGAGTGTTTCAGCTGTGAACTTATTGCACTCTACAGTGGCAAGGCCACATCCAGGTCATGACCCCTGGATGCCCTTCTGCCTTTGCCTTTTTGTTTCCCCTCTACCTGGGTTTGAACCAGTGTCTGCAGGTGGTCAGGTGTCTCAAGGCCAAGTCACCTTGTGAGGATTCAGGTATCAGACACCTGCAGTATATCAATATGGAAGACATTGCCTGTAGCAGAGCGCATTGGCAACAGCAGTGTGTGCTGGGCATGGTCACATTTGAGCAGCACAAAATAACTCTTATGCTATAGAAGATGGAGTGGCAGAAGCAGAACCCAAGGCCATAGGACTCCTTCCCATGAAGCACCTGCAGAAGACCCACACCCGGCACTGAAGACCATGGCACTTACGCTTCAGTCAGTTTAGTGGGATAGTCCATCATGATCAGATAAAAGTGAAAAGATGTACTTTTCAGTGGTGTGAAAATCTCAAAACTTAGTGGATATATTGACCTCTTTGTCAGAATGGACCCATATTAAGTACAACAAATTATTTAATTGCCAAGTTTATCACTGAGGGAAGGTGGTAATAGTCAAGTGGTCAGGATGCTGGTTTTTAAGTACGAGGGCCTGGGTTCAGTTCTGCCTGGGTACCATCTGGTTGACAGGAGATTTTGTCTGATCTCCCAGATCAACATCGGGTCTGACCTGCCAGTGCCTTAACCCTCTCATAAAATCTTATGCATGTTAATGATCCTGTAAGCTAGTGAAGTGTTTGCAGCTTGTGGAAACGTGAAAAAATCCAGCATGCATCCCCACTGCAGATTTTGTAGACTGTGTAGCAACATAACGTCTGCACAGTGAGGGCCATACAGCATGCATGCACACATCAGAGTGAATATTGCTCTGAACACACACACCTGGTCATAACAGGAAAGCTGGAGTGAAAGAGAACACCAAGTAGACCAGGGAAAAAGTATTGGACGGACTTGCAGGGTGGCAGAGGACAGAGAGGGTGGAAGACATACTTGCAACGACAAGGAATAGATTTGTATGGAGGGCCATGATCGCCAACGTCATGCAGCAGAGCACATGATGATGATGACACAACACATACTCAAAAAAGTGAATAAGAGTGATGATGATAAATCATGTAATTGTGCACTGTGGATACAGAAATTAAGGTCCCCTTCTGTTTTGGAACCACAGGAGCTGTCTGGTTTGCTTTTAGGTGGTTAGGGTTCCTCTTGTGTGTCTTGCTGTCTTTCCCTCACAAGATTCTAATTTCTGCCGTCCAAATCATTCACCTGTATTTTTTCCACATTCTCTCCATAACTCCCCAAAGATGAAGTATGGCTGCCTTTAAGGTGGTATACAGAACGGTCATACACACAAAACTCCACTCCCTCGGCAAGGTAGGTAGGATTGTACGAGTTCAGATGCTTAGATAGGGCGTGCTTGCAGGACTCCAGCCTATGTAAGAAGAAGAATGACAGTAACATTACTGAGGAATATGCACACATTTTTCAGGCATGATCAACCTGAAGCCGCCTCCAAACAACTTCGTGATGCCCACAGGGGACGGAAGTAAGGGAGAGATCGGCTACATCACCAGCCCCAACCTGCAGACCAAACCCACCAAGGTCAAGGCCACTATCGCCCATGTTCCTGTAGCGACGGAGAGTCTCCAACGCCCTCCGCAGAGTCCTGGTAAGGATGAGGATGTTGTGACCTTGATTTTTGTGTGCCTGTTTTTTTTTGTTTTTTTTGTTTTTTTGCTATAATGCCTGGTCTTAGATGAAGAATTTGGATTTTTTTTTTCTTTAATGGGTATGCTTTTTGATGTATTGTTTAGCTTTTTTCGCAGTTACTGTTCATAACACATGCTATCCTAGCGATTTTGTCTTGGCCAAAATTTCAGCCTGTTGACTGGCTGGCAAGCAGACATGTATGTATGTATGTGTGAGCAGTGGTTTGGGGGTTCCTTGAGCCAGCACTGAACTGTTAAGTCTGGCAAAATCTCTAAATGGAAAGGAAGGTGAAACCCATATTCTGTAATCAATATCTGAGTGACATGAACAACACATGAAGGGAAAAAACTGTTGGAGAGATAGAGGTTCATTTCCCTGGTCCCTCCCCTTCAGGCCCAAGTAGCCTTCTGCGTTTCTGAAGTCGTGGTAAACAATAAATGAAAATGAAAAGACTAGAAAGAGAAAAAGAGTGAATATGGGTCATTCATCGAAGAGGCTTGAGTGTATCCTAGCTCTGTATCCTCTGTGTGAGAGAGAGAGAAAGAGAGAGAGAGAGAGGGAGGAGAATGGCTTAGATCAGGATCACCTGTCTTCTCCCTCCTAGTTTGTGTGTGTATGTGAGAGAGAGAGAGAGGGAGGAGAATGGCTTAGATCAGGATCACCTGTCTTCTCCCTCCTAGTTTGTGTGTGTATGTGAGAGAGAGAGAGAGGGAGGAGGATGGTTTGGATCAGGATCACCTGTCTTCTCCCTCCTAGTTTGTGTGTGTATGTGAGATGAGAGAGAGGAGGAGGTGGTTTGGATCAGGATCACCTGTCTTCTCCTCTAGATTTGTGTGTGCTTTGTGCCCTGGATAGTTGGTCATTTTGGTGATTACTTGATGAATGATGGAGTGCATGTCTTGGATTGTGCATGTCTTGTTTGATTCTTGAATCAAAGATTGGCACCTTATAAGTGTTTTATTAGTAGTAGTACAATGGGTAACAAACAGGTCACTTTCTGTGTTGATGATTGAAGCTGATCAGATGTCTTTGCTGTGCTAAAACTTTAATTTAATTACACATACTGTACTGTACTCACTGATGCAATAAGCGGCAGCGATTGCATTCCTGCCTTGTAACAATAAAGTCCTCAGGACCGTAACTCAGAGTACTCGTGCCTTGCACGTGCGTATACCAGTCCTCTTTTCTCGGCAGCCATTCCCAGCTCTAATGTTTAATTGTTCATTTATGGTAGACCTGTTTCTGTATCTTGTCAGTAGTTCAGAGTGTGATGTGAGTTTAGTGGAGGCAATTTTAAACCTAATTTAGACAAATAAAGAAAGTATTGTACATTTTTGCATATTTCTCTGTCATGCAGCGCAACGCTCTCGCCTGTCTGTCAGCTCTCCCCGTCCCAGCCCCTCCCCCAATATCTCACCCGCTCCCTCCCCCAACCACCACCTCCACCCACCCCTTTCCCACATCACCGCTACTACCACCGTCCCCTCACCCACCCCCCAGCAGCTTCACCACCACCACCACCACCGCCAGCCGGGCCCCGCGGTCTCCCCCCAGCAGCAGCAATCGGTGGGTCCCCCGACGTCCACCAACCCTCAGGTCAATGAGACGGTGGTTCGGCTCATGATGGAGAAGAGGGTTGTCCCCCCACCCATCTTGTCCCAGCCCACTCCGCCAGGCGAGTTTGACCAGAACATATCAGGAGGGAACAATGTGGGTGGCGGGAAAAAGTTTGGAGATGGAGACCGCAAGGCACCAGCCCCCTTGCGAGAGAAGAAGACGGTGCGTATGGATGTTCCCGAGACGGAGGAGGAGAAGGAGGAGAAAAGGGAGGCAAGTAGGGAGATGGCGTATGCAGCAGCTGCATCAACAGGGGTGGATGGTGGGCGAGCAGGGATAAAGGATGAACTGCAGTCTCCTACGACCCCAAATGGTGGACAACAGGTGGATTTGGGTTTTTTGTATGTTTGTGTGTACTTTGTAGCACGCTTAGCCAGCGGGTGATCCTCATTAACTGTTTGACTCCTATACCCTGTCCATCAGCATCCTGCATTGTCAACCATGCTAGCAAAGCAAAAACTTAACCCTCTGATTCCCCCATCCTATCTACTTGCAGGAAGTTGATGGGTAGGGTGAAGGAGTTAAAGGGTTAAGTTTTTGCAGTTGGTGGGTAGGGTGCATGAGTCAAAGAGTTAATGAAGAAGACCTCCAACAACCATCCCAAGATGCAGCTGTATGTCCTTTGTTCATGAATGAGATGATGGTGAAATTGCCATTGCACAGCATCAGTATAGTTACAGTATTTATACAGCACCAAATCTTGACAATTCAAATCACAGCACACCATGCACCAGACATAGGCATGCGATAAATGCAGACAACCTTACGACACAAAGGGAAAAAAAAAGAAAACCACCAACAGAAACTCTCTTCTTGACCCCCTGGCTTTCATGTTTAGAATTGTCCTAACTTGAAGAATCCTCGAACATGTCACACCATCTGATGTTGATAAACTTTATGTCTGCTGTTTTGTTTCCTTGTTTTTTTTGTTTTTTTTCAGTATGATTTTTTATTATTAGTTTTTATTAGTTTGATGTGTTGTAGTTGACAGTTTTTACCAGTGAAACATACTTGGTCTTTTTGTATGTGTGTGCAAAATCTTGCTGTTTGATTTCAGTTTTGATTTTTGTTATTTTTTCTGTTTATAGTTGTCAAAAGCAAAACATGTTTGTGCTTTTAGCAAGATTGTTTTGTTTAGGGTTAAGGTTAGGGTTTTACAGGGTTCGTACAGTCCTTATAGGTGCTTATAAGTCCTTATATTTGACGTAGAGTCTCATAAGGCCTTATAGGTCCTTATATTAGCACAGCAGGTCCTTATAAAAAGCACTAAGGTCCTTATAAAATGAAAATTGTCTTCAATATTTTTATAAGCACATATAAATCGCGGTAAGTGCACATTTCCTGATGTTGTAAACTGAAAATATTTAACAAATAAAAATTTTGGATCATTCACCGACATACGAGATCGTAGCAAACGAAATGTGAAGGGAGGTAAATCTTGGACCTGACTTAGTGAAGAGGCCGTAGCCGACGACGTATAAAGGGAAGTAATTCTCGGTACTGGCTTAGTGCGCATGCCTGGAAAGTGAATCTGACCGACATTTTCAAAGCTATCAAAATGCCAGGAAAGTGTTCTTTTCAAGATCGTTGGTTAAAAGAAGATCGCTATAAGTACTGGATCAGGAGAGACGGAGATTCCAGGAAGGCAAGATGCTTCGTTTGTTCCATTTCGCTACATCTGGCTTCAATGGGCGAATCGGTGTTGAAGGTGCATATGAAAACAGAGCGCCATAAGCGAAATGAACAACGTCATCGCGCTGAAACAAGGTTGATATATATGCCGAGTATGGTCCTTATAAGGACCAAAATGGTCCTTATATGGTCCTTATAAGGTCCTTATATTGGTAAAGGTCTGATGTGTACGAACCCTGGTTTTAGCAAGAGATTGTTTTGTTTAGGGTTAAGGTTAGGGTTTTAGCAAGAGATTGTTTTGTTTAGGGTTAAGGTTAGGGTTTTAGCAAGAAGATTGTTTTGTTTAGGGTTAAGGTTAGGGTTTTAGCAAGAAGATTGTTTTGTTTAGGGTTAAGGTTAGGGTTTTAGCAAGAAGATTGTGTTGTTTAGGGTTAAGGTTAGGGTTTTAGCAAGAAGATTGTTTTGTTTAGGGTTAAGGTTAGGGTTTTAGCAAGAAGATTGTTTTGTTTAGGGTTAAGGTTAGGGTTTTAGCAAGAAGATTGTTTTGTTTAGGGTTAAGGTTAGGGTTTTAGCAAGAAGATTGTTTCTTGTGTCATTCTGTTGTAATTTGTTTAGTTTTTGTTTTGTTTTATTTCAAAGTTTTTATGTTTGATTATTTTCCTATGAGCAGTTGTCCAAAGCAAAACACAAACCACCACCATTGACAGTGAACCCCCAAGTGCTTCAGGCTGCTCTCCCCTCCCCTAGCTGCGGTCCTGGGTCAGCGCCCGGGTCAGCCAGTGGACCACGACGAAGTATTTTCAAGAAAAACAAGGATGATGGCATGGATAGGTATGGGATTCAGATTCAGATTCATATTCAGACAATTTATTCACTAGAGGCCATAGCTCCTTATGAAGGGTGTGAAATGAATACACATCACAAGTAAACACTGCTTAAACATAGAACTTATCAAAATGAGAGGAAATTGTAATTTTCAGGTGGTACATGGGCTATTGAATTTTAAAGGCTTTATACAAATATATAGCAAGCTGTTTAACATGATCTTTTTGGTGGATGCCATAGGATAGGTGTGTCTGAAGGTTCTTTGCAGTATTATTTGGGAATCAGTTCCTCTCCAAGATTGCTTAGTGCTGGACAACAAAACATAAGATGAATTTCATTTTCTCGTTTTGTATATAAAGATAATAATGTACACAAGTGTCAGGTACCCAAACTTGAATGTGGGGATAAGTATGGGAGAGAGTGAGGCTGTATTTATGAAAGAGAGACAGAGTGCGCATGTGCAGGGGGAATAGCTTTAGGGGCAGGGGATGAGGTTAAATGGAGAGGGTGATGTATGTTTGCATGCACAATGGTCAAAAGTTCCATCATGATTAAAAGCATAGAGATGTGTGTGTGTGTATGTGTGTGTGTTAAATCATAATTGTTAACAGACGTTAAATGAAAGGTTCGTTCTCTTCTTCCTCAGAGTGCTAGAACAGGTGGACTTTGAGCGTCAGTTTGAAAACCTGCCCAAGTTCATCCCTGAAGATAACGAATCAACCACTCCCCTCCCTCAGAGTCCCCGCGGCATCCTCAACGTCTACAAGAAAAAGAAGAAAATCTCCAATCTGGGTGAGTGTGGAACTTCAAACCAGAAACACACGAAAACAAAATGAGAATGTGTATTATAATTCACAAAACAAGAGAAGGTTTACATACTTTCGGTTAGCATCGGTAATTGGATAAACTTACTTTCCGTTAGCAGGGTTTTGCTCAAGTAGCCTGCCAGATCATATTTGGTAGATTTGTGTGGAGTGCGTATGAAACTGTCTAAACATTATAAAACCCTCTTGAAAAGACTTGGATTCAGATTCTTTTTCTCAAACGTTCAGTCGTGTGTGTGAAAGTTTTTATATAATTATGTCTGTTTTAATTTTGGTCATATTTTCTCAGAAATATTGCATACATTAAAATCTCTTTTTGCAGTGAAGGGGGACAACCCAGAAGGAGAAAACAAATTGTCAAGTGAATCGGAAACCACTACACCTAAGACACCGCGCAGTGGGATGTTCGAGGACGCCAAGTTCTTCGGCAGCAGCTTCAGCCTGGAAAACCTGTCTGATGAATTCATCAAGGCTGCAACAAAAGGTCAGTGAACATGATATATTGTTGTTAATGTATTGTCACAATATTATAGACACGAGGCATTGTGAACTCACAGGATTTACGCTCAGTTTGAAGTTTCTACCATGATTATTTTGGATCCATAAAGTATTGTATGGCATTTTTAGCAGTTGTGAAATCACCTACATCCTGTGATTGACTTACTGACCCAAAACAACATGTTGCAGACTTCGGGGAGGGTGACCTGAACTCTCCAATGACCCCCAAGACCCCCAGCTCCCCTGGCACTTTCTCGACACGCCGCATGCTGGACCAGCGACGTCAGCTGGTTATGCAGCTCTTTGATGACCAGGGGCTCTATCCTAGCAGTGAGTATCTTCTCCCCCCCCCCAAAGTGTTGGTGAGCAATGATGTCACTGTTCGGTTAAGAGAAGGCTTTATGTCCATATGTTTCCAGGGGCTCATTGGCTCAGGTGATAGAGCTGTGAACTTGTAGTAATCTGATTTCTAGAGTTCAGATCTCAGCAAGTGATGTAAATATGGACCTTTTGTATATGTGTGTGTGTGTCTATTTGTTGTGTTTGTGGTTGGTGTATGTGTGTGATTGTATAAACATGTGTGTGTTCTTAAAATTCCAGTACAGCAACAATAATAACCAGACAATTAATGGTTGATGATGATGAAAAAAGCAAAAAATGATTTGCTTCTTTTCTTGCTGTTCCCAGCCCAGGCCACACTAGCATTCCAAGCGAAACACAGCGACATCTTCCCCAACAAGATGTGTCTACAGCTGAAGATACGAGAGGTGCGCCAGAAGATGATGGCGCAGTCTGCGCAAGCCGTGCGCGAGATTGGCGGGGGTGACGGAGGACCCCTCACCCCCTCTGCCATCACTGCCGCCTGCTCCACTCCCAGTGCCAGCATCACCAACGCTGTTCCCACCGGTGCCACCTCTTCTGAGGCATACGCCGTGAATGATTCATTTGCCTCCGCGTCGTCTTCGTTGTCGTCATCTGCCGGTCAGATGTCAGCAGCTAGGAGACAGGGGGGACCACCTCTGCCTGTTTCAAGTCTTTCAAGTCGGGGAGACGGGAATGGTCTGCCCCCAGCGTCTCTTCATCAAAGCATGTGAAAAGAGATGGGGATTGTTGTTATTGTTTTTGTATGTGAGAAGAGGGTTTTGATGTTTTTGTTGCTTTTTGGATGTATTTTCGTTTAATTGGTGTGTGCATGTACATGTGTGCAAGAGAGAGAGAGAGAGAGGGAGAACATGCATGTGTACATATATGAGTGTGTAAACAAGAGAGGGAGAAGTCAGAAAAGATACAGCTAAGCATTTAACACTGTGAACAGAATTCTTTCCTTTTTGTTTTTTTTTTTGAGGGGGGAGGGATAAGTGAAAATTGAAATGGCTCATTCAATGTACAGAATATTGGTCTTTGTTGGAGTGGAAAATGAAAAAGATAAGACTTTATTTGGTGTTGAAAATAATATAGTTTTACAAACAGTTGTCTCACTCCAGTGTTTTGTAAGAGAGTTTCATCATTGTCTCACGCCACACATGCACTGTACACCCTGGATTTTTTGCACTTGGCATATTCATGAAGTGATGTTAAGTTTCTGTCATGCATTGAGCGTTCTGTACATTTTGGATTGTTTTCACTTGGCGTATTCACAGAGGGGATGTTAAGTTTCTGTTGTGCGTTGATCTTTCTGTTTGTGGTCTTGATGTCAAGTAGTGTTGACCATGATGATGATGAGGTGCCTTTCACTCCCTCATCCTATTCACCAGCTCCCTGCAGGAAGTTTGTGGAGGGTGAGGAAGTGAAAGGGTTAAATTGTGCTATGATCATTCGTTATATGTTTTTGTGGTCATACACATGCATTTTAAGGAAGGGAAGTTTACCACTTGAATTGAGAAAGGAGAATGGATTAGAACAACAATATGTAAATCACTTGCTACATATGTGCATATGAGGATTATTTTTTGTTGTGCATTTGCTGACAAGTTGTTTACTCCAGTCATATTTTTAACCTTCCAGTTTTTATCTCTGTTTATGATTTGTGATTTTTATCTCTGATTCAGTCGTCTGTTTTCGTGTTTATGTGACGCTTAATTTTTTCAGTACATTTTTGGTATTTGTTGACTAATTGGTGTGTTTGCTGCACAAGCTGCATGCATGAACTTCAGTGGGTAGATGTCTTTGAATTGATGTTCGTGATGTTATCTTTGTCAGTGCTGATGGAATTTGAATTGCTCCAAAGTAACAACAGATGGAGATCAAGACATAAATGAACCAGAAAACAATGAACAAATGTGCAGTGAACAGCCATGGACTTAAGGACAAAAGCCTGAAATGGTAGAGGTCATGAAAAGAAAAACAAGGAGAGAACACTGCTGATGGGAGTCTGACTGCACATTGAAAGGAACGGAACTGGGACAAGATAAATATGTGAAAATTATCAACCTGGGGAGGTGTAGACGTAAGATCAAGAACTGTTCATGGAGTAGGATTGATCATGCACCCAGACACAGCGAAGAACATGCTAGATACAAATTTTTGTCTCATAAAGATTCATTGAAGTCTTAACCCTTTGATTCCTGCATCCTGTCCAACAGCATCCTGCATTGTCAACCATGCTAGCAAAGCAAGAACTTAACCCTTTGAAAATTCCCTCACCTATCCACCAGTTTCCTGCATGAAGCTGGTGGATAGGGTGAGGGAGTCAAAGGGTTAAGTTTCTGCAGTTGGTGGAGAGGGTGTGGGAGTCAGAGGGTTAAGGACAGTATGTTTGTGGGCAGAACCCATGCAGAGTGGTAGAATAGGTTTGTTGGCTACTTTTGGTAGCGGCTTCAGTTTTCAATCTCAAGGAATTTTCATTTCTGTGTGTGAAGGTTTTCTTTTTGTTTTTTCTTTATTACATAGATGTGTACCTTGCTATTCATGCATATTATTTGTTGTGCTCAGTTTTTCCTGAGTGCTGCATTTGAGTGGTATTTGGTGCTGGCAGGTCATATTCTTTTGTTTACCTATGGAAATGGATTTTGTAACCAGAAGGGATGACTCCTTTCCTGCCTTGGAATCTTTTCGACTCTTTCATCCTTGGGAATGGTTTTCCATGCTGCACGATTCTTACCCTTCCTTCCTGTAGGTGCAAAACCGGGCAGAACAAATGTGTTCCTTCTTACCTGCAGCACGGTAAATCGTTCTCATGGTACTCGCTTTGAAGTTCACACCAGTCACATCGTCAGTGCGTGTCATCCAGCATCTGACTGGGTCAGTCTTGGGGCACTGTTTATCAAATAGCTACGTGCTATCCCGCCCCCCTTCCTCAGCATGGGAAAGGGGTCAGCACCACATCCTTTCTCTTGATTCTGCCTCTTATCTAAATGCAGCAGTGAAGGATACATTCATATGAGAATCCAGAAATGAGGAGAAGTAATGATTTGTATAGAAAGGAAATGACAAAGTTAACCCCTTCATTGCCAGTGATTCTAGAATGTTAAAGTCCTCAGCGCCAGCTGTTTTACAGAAAAAACAAGAGAAATGCACCTACCGATTTCAAATGACTAACTTTCTTATTTCTCAACCAAATTTCTTTTTTTTTTTTTTAAAGACAGAAGAATGATTGGAGTTTGTGATTATGCAACAATAAAGTATGTTTATGGAACAGACTGATTTAAAAGCAGCAAGTGAGAGAGTAACGGACCCTATTGTTGTCACATTTTCGTGACATCGGCGGTCTGACGTACTGTCGCCAAAAGGCGCCATCGGCGGTGAAAGGGTTAAAGAGCACCAAGTGCATGCTGTACACTAGACTTCAGCTGATTGTCTTAATCAGTAGATGAACACCAAGACCACATGGCTTAAGATCAAGCGGAGGGGCTGTCCTCATCCATGCTGTGTACTCAGGGGCTTCTGGCGTCCTTGGCAGGTGCTTAACCTTTTCATTACTTTTATTAACCTGCATGATCAACCATGATAACAAGGCAGAAGCTTGGCCCTTTCACTGCTTCACTCAATCCACTAGCTTTCTTTAGGGAAGTTGTTGGGTAGGGTGAATGAGTGAAGAGGTCAAGTTTTTGTTTTGTTTGTGTTTAAGGGTGAGGGGAGTGTGTGGGTTAATACATCAAGTTGAGTGTTGTGTCATTGTTGATTTGATAAGTTTGCCTTCCTCCAAGCTGTTCTGTACAGTTTATTCCTTTGTTTTTGTACTTAATTCTTACTGTTTTTTTAAGTTTTTGTCTTTCCAATCCTTTTGTTGAGTTGTCTTGTTTTCTGTACTTAATAAGTCTGCCTTCAGGTTTTGTTTTCTAGGTTTTCATTCTTCTTTTTCTGTACTTAACTCTTCAGTTTTCAGGGTTTTATTTTTTGGGTTTTCTTTTTTTTTATTTTGTGTGTGTATGCACTGCTGTTCTGGTTTTGTTATTGTTGGATCATTCTAAATCTTTTTGTTTTGTTAATGTTGCTGTTATTTGCTGTTTTTCTTTTCTTTTTGAATTGAAGCTCCCCTTTTTTTAGGCTGTTAACGCTCTGATGTGTGTTATGGCATCTGAATCCATGTTGTTTCTGGTTGCTGGTGTTGGTATGGCTGCAGGGCAGTGTTGAACTTGGAAATCCTGTTGTACTGTAAAGAAAATAAAGAGGGGGAAAGAAAAAGAAAAAAAGAAATTGGTACATTCATTTTTAACAAATGAAGTAGGGAAGAAAAAAAAAGAATTGTTACTGGTAGGTTTATTTTTGAATGAGAGAAGTAAGGGGAGGTGAAGTTAAATACAAGCAAACACAACGCAAGAACTTTGTGTGGTGTGTGGGTGTGTGATGTGTGTGTGTGTGTGTGGTGTGTGTGTGTGTGTGTGTGTGTGTGTGTGTGCTTAACATAATGCACAGTTGAACAGAGAAAGAACAGTCTAGTGTTTTCAACACTTAGCCTTCTTTTCTATGCCTACAACCTCTTCCGCTTACTTCCCTCATGCCCTTTCCCATCCCTTCATTTTTTTTTAACAGATTTCATGACTTCAAAAGTGATATCAAGAATGCCAAGGGTGCAGATGCGCTTCAATTTTTAAGTGTATTTCATTTACAGATGCGGTTGCACCTAGGTGTGTCCTTTCACAGGTGTGGGTGCACTGAGGTGTTTTCCTTTCTGAGTTGCATATGCACTGAAGTGATTTTCTTTCATGTGAGGGGTGAACCTGAAAGATTGCAATGTTTTCTTTCTGTTGGATGCACTGAAGTGTTAGATGCACTGAAGTGTTTTCCTTTCACCTGTGCAGATGTACTTTTGTGTTTTCCTTTCACACATGTACGGATGCACTTTAGTGTTTTCCTTTCAGGGTACATATGCACTTGAAACCTTGCACTGTTTTTCTATGTCTCTGTGTGGATTGTGATAATGGTCATGAAGTTGTACAAAGGATGATGATGCAGAAGTATATAGATATACATAATCTGCCTCAGCAATTTTTTATTTGTTTGATGGGTTGTCTAAAGGTAACGCAAATCATTCAATGGTCATATGAATCATTTCTGCTCTGTTTTTTTTTTTCGTTTGTTTGTGAAAGCGACTATGAAAGATTGAATAGACTGTTTCTGATTCTGCTTTTTTTGTATGTGTAAAAAATTTGTATCATTGGTTGAAAAGAGTTTTGTTTATTATTGTTACAAAAATAAGTGTGTTCATATGAAACTGTAAATGACCAACTTTGAAAAACGATTGTTTACTAGCATAATGTTGAAAGCGTGTCCAGGATGTGCGTGCTTCTTTGGCAGGGAATAAACATGTAATAGGTGTGCTGCTGGATATGAGTGTGTATCACTCACTGTATGTGTGTGTGTGTGTGTGTGTGTGTGCACACCTGCCTGCCTGCCTGCACATACATGTATGTGTGCTTGCATGTGCTTGCATATGTGTGTATGTGTGTGGTACTCAGATTTTTATACTGTTCTTGTGGTATTCACAGGTTTTATATTGTTCTTGTGTTATGATCAGATTTTATGTTGCCCTCATGCTATGGTCAGATTTTAATGATGAAAGAATAGAAAATATTTGTTCAGAGCCTGGAATTCGTCGCGGAAACGAGGATTTCAGCGGAAATAAAAATCGAAAATCGCGCAAAAAAATATTTTTCGCGTTAGAAAAAAATCGACGCCATACTTAAAAAAAAAAGAAAAGAAAATATGTCTGTGTATGAACCACTGAAACGATCTGCTGTGTATGATGGATCCTGATCTTGTGCCCAATGTTTATTAAATACTCTTTTGACTGATATTCATTGTGATTTTCAGTGTGTTAGATGCCTTTAAATTTGTCTCCAGAATGCCTCAGAATGCACAGATTTTAGTCTTGATTTTAAAAATTTTCCGGGGGAGCATGCCCCGGACCCCCCTAGAAGTTTCCTTTTTTTTTTTTCCTAGCAATTCCAGGCTCTGATTTGTTAGCAACCACGCAAGATGAATGTATTCTGATTACGATGAGTAGCTGTGTCGTTTTGACCAGTCATGCATTCTGCAGCATTGTAAGCACGGTTTTTGTGGTCCTTTTCTGTAATTTTGTTTCGCTTTCGTAGTTTTTGTGTGTATGTTTTGTATGTGTGTATATTTTGTTTGTGTATGTTTTTTGTTTGTGTGTTTTTTGTTTGTGTATGTTTTGTTTGTGTATGTATGTTTGTGTGTATGTTTTGTTTGTGTGTGTTTTGTTTGTATGTTTTGTTTGTGTGTTTTGTTTGTGTGTGTTTTGTTTGTGTCTGTTTTGTGTGTATGTTTTGTTTGTGTGTCTGTTTTGTTTGTATGGTTTGTGTGTATGGTTTGTTTGTGTGTGTTTTGTTTGTGTATGTTTTGTTTGTGTGTGTTTTGTTTGTGTACATTTTGTTTGTGTGTATGTTTTGTTTGTGTGTATGTTTTGTGTGTGTGTTTTGTTTGTGTGTATGTTTTGTTTGTGTGTATGTTTTGTTTGTATGTTTTGTTTAGTTTGGTCTTGTTTATCTTGCACAGGATGTGCCATACTCCTACCATGTTTTCCATTAGTTAGAATTTCCCCCTTCTTTGAAATGTTGATTTTTTTTTTCTTTATCATTTTCTTCAAATTGTGATTTCATATCTTTGCTGAAGACATAGAGCTTAACACTTTACCTCTTTCACCTTACATACTATTTTCAAAACTTGATGCTTTCATTCCTCCTGTCGTTCCTCACCTGTCCACCAGCATTGAGGGAGCAAAAGAGTTAACTTTTTGCTTTGCTGTTATGGCTGATAATGCAGAAGCTGGTGGATAGGGTGAGGGAGTCAAAGGGTCAAGTTTTTGCACTGCTGTCATCACTAATGATGCAGAAGCTGGCAGATGGTTCAGTGAATCAGAGGGGTTGACACAGTTGTATAATGCAGCACCTTGAAAGGTTGATGTTGCAGCAATTCATGGAATATCTTAAAATAGCAGAGGCCTGGTTGGCATAGAGGTAGAGCTCTTGCCTTCCAGTCTTGACTGCTGGGGTTTAAGTCTCACTCAGGCAAAACTGCGTGCGTACTGCCTCCAGTTTACCAGCTGTAAATAGGTACCTGGCTTTCTTCACAGTTTGGGAAAGGTAAAGCAGTGAAGGAAAGAAGATGAGCACTGCGCTTATAATGCAGTTGAGTTCTCTACCACCTCACTCCCCTACAGCCTCAGAGTTATAGGACAGCCTTTATCTTACCTTAAAAAATTTATTATTCTTTTTTCAGTAAACATACAGTATAGAATTATGATAGCACACAGGAAACTACCGGTAATGTTGTCATCACATAAACAATACAGAACATTTAAAAACAGTATAGTCTATGTCCAAACATTCATGCACCAACTGCAAAACGAAAACAATTATAAACAAATTTCAAAGGTTTTCAGCAACCTCGAGGGTCAGTCCGCCATTTCAGAAAATGATTATAACTAATCGACTCTGGATCTTTCCTGGATGTTGAACAGACTTTGAAAAGTTGATATCGAATATGAATATTCTGCATATTTACCGATTTGTTGTTGTTGTTTTTAATGTGGCATCACATTCAGTTTTCTGTGTTTATGATTTATTGGTTATTTGTTTGCGTAGTTATTCATTCAGTTTACATCATTTTGCATTGTTGAGACTGCTGTAAGTTTTGGCACCCTTAGAGCTTGTGAAACTGTTGTGTGTTGACACCTTTAGAGCTTGTGAAACTGTTGTGTGTTGACATCCTTAGAGTGTGTGAAACTTGTTTGTTGACACCCTTAGAGCTTGTGAAACTGTTGTGTGTTGACATCCTTAGAGCGTGTGAAACTGTTGTGAGTGTTGACACCCTTAGAGTGTGTGAAACTTGTTTGTTGACACCCTTAGAGCTTGTGAAACTGTTGTGTGTTGACATCCTTAGAGCGTGTGAAACTTGTGAGTGTTGACACCCTTAGAGTGTGTGAAACTTGTTTGTTGACACCCTTAGAGCTTGTGAAACTGTTGTGTGTTGACATCCTTAGAGCGTGTGAAACTTGTGAGTGTTGACACCCTTAGAGTGTGTGAAACTTGTTTGTTGACATCCTTAGAGCTTGTGAAACTGTTGTGTGTTGACATCCTTAGAGCTTGTGAAACTGTTGTGCGTTGACACCCTTAGAGCGTGTGAAACTGTTGTGTGTTGACACCCTTAGAGCTTGTGAGACTGTTGTGTGTTGACACCTTTAGAGCGTGTAAAACTTGTGTGTTGACACTCTTAGAGCGTGTGAAACTGTTGTGTGTTGACACCCTTAGAGCGTGTGAAACTGTTGTGTGTTGACATCCTTAGAGCGTGTGAAACTGTTGTGTGTTGACACCCTTAGAGCTTGTGAGACTGTTGTGTGTTGACACCTTTAGACCGTGTAAAACTTGTGTGTTGACATCCTTAGAGCTTGTGAAACTGTTGTTTGTTGGCACCCTTAGAGTGTGTGAAACTGTTGTGTGTTGACACCCTTAGAGTGTGTGAAACTGTTGTGTGTTGACATCCTTAGAGCGTGTGAAACTGTTGTGTGTTGACACCCTTAGAGCTTGTGAGACTGTTGTGTGTTGACACCTTTAGAGCGTGTAAAACTTGTGTGTTGACATCCTTAGAGCTTGTGAAACTGTTGTGTGTTGGCACCCTTAGAGCGTGTGAAACTGTTGTGTTGACACCCTTAGAGTGTGTGAAACTGTTGTGTGTTGACACCCTTAGAGCTTGTGAAACTGTTGTGTGTTGACACCCTTAGAGCTTGTGAGACTGTTGTGTGTTGACACCCTTAGAGCTTGTGAGACTTGTGTGTTGACACCTTTAGACCGTGTAAAACTTGTGTGTTGACATCCTTAGAGCTTGTGAAACTGTTGTGTGTTGGCACCCTTAGAGTGTGTGAAACTGTTGTGTGTTGACACCCTTAGAGTGTGTGAAACTGTTGTGTGTTGACATCCTTAGAGCTTGTGAAACTGTTGTGTGTTGACACCCTTAGAGCTTGTGAGACTGTTGTGTGTTGACACCTTTAGAGCGTGTAAAACTTGTGTGTTGACATCCTTAGAGCTTGTGAAACTGTTGTGTGTTGGCACCCTTAGAGCGTGTGAAACTGTTGTGTTGACACCCTTAGAGAGTGTGAAACTGTTGTGTGTTGACACCCTTAGAGCTTGTGAAACTGTTGTGTGTTGACACCCTTAGAGCTTGTGAGACTGTTGTGTGTTGACATCCGTAGAGCGTGTGAAACTGTTGTGAGTGTTGACATCCTTAGAGCTTGTGAAACTGTTGTGTTGACATCCTTAGAGCTTGTGAAACTGTTGTGTGTTGACATCCTTAGAGCTTGTGAAACTGTTGTGTGTTGACATCCTTAGAGCGTGTGAAACTGTTGTGAGTGTTGACATCCTTAGAGCGTGTGAAACTGTTGTGTGTTGACATCCTTAGAGCTTGTGAAACTGTTGTGTGTTGACACCCTTAGAGCTTGTGAAACTGTTGTGTGTTGACATCCTTAGAGCTTGTGAAACTGTTGTGTGTTGACATCCTTAGAGCTTGTGAAACTGTTGTGTGTTGACATCCTTAGAGCTTGTGAAACTGTTGTGAGTGTGACACCCTCAAGTGTGTGAAACTGTTGAGGGTGTCAACACCCTCAGAGTGTGCGAGACGTGGTGTGGTGTTGTGTATACCAGTGTGATCTGTTAAAGTCTGTGGCCCATAGATGCTCTGCACTCAGCTGAGAAAGTGTCCTTGTAGAAAATATTGTTAGCATTTCCTTATGTGCTTATGATTCTGTATATACATTTCATGATCTGTGTGTGTGTTTGAGAAGGATAGTTTCATGAAAACAGACCTGTGTGAGAGTGTGTTTGTATCTGTGTGTGGGTACAGAAAAGGAGAGTTTATTTGTCAGCACAACTTTTGTCTTAATCTGAAATTGAATTGCTTATGATGATGATGATGATGATGATGATAGTGATGATGATAAGAGATTTTAAACAAAACATGTTGGAACAATTGTGTTTCTTTTGTATATTTGTGTAAAAAAATCAGATTGGAGAAAACATGTACGTTCAATTCTATGTTTGATTTTGTTCTAAGTGCTTTGGTTATATTATCTGTGTCCACATATCTGTGTGCATGTGCGCGTTTTCAGGAGGGGTGGAAAATTGAGTGGGGGGGGGGGGGGGGATCCTTCTGATGAATGGGGAGCACTGGGGATGAACAGCAAAAGACAACATCAATTTTTGAAAATTTTATGTTCATTTTATAAATTTGATGAGGTGGTTGTTTTTTGTTGTTATTTGGGGGGGGGGGGGGGAAGGGTTGGACTTGTTGTTGTTGTTGTTCCTGCATGATTTCATCATCATTATTTGTTGTTAATTTTTTTTCTCAGCCCCTTGAAGGAATGGCTGGTGTTGTGTGCTATTCCGAACATATACGAAATAGATTTTATTGGAGAGTCATCCAGAGGGACTATATATAATGACTGTGTAAATATCCCAGAGGAATATATGTTGTGTGTATATATTGTAAATAGTGTGTATATACTTCTGTGTAAATATTGTGATGGTTAGAAGAAATAAACAAAACTAAAAAAAAAGAAAAGAAAAAAGAACAGATGTTGTAAAACGGCCAATGTGATATATATATCTGTACGAAATTATGTATATGTGTATATATTATGTGTATATATATATATATATGTGAGTGTGTACATTTTTCTTTGTTTTAACTCGAGCACAAAAAAATATAAGTACTATCTTTGGATTGTGAGAGCTTGTGGATTATGGAATGCCTCAGTGTGTTGTGTGTGTGTGTGTGTGTGTAGTGTCTTTGATAAGTTTGCAGATATTTGCGCTCTCTCTCTCTCTCTCTCTCTCTCTCTCTCTCTCTCTCTCTCCTCTCTCTTCTCTCTCTCTCTCTCTCTTTCCCCACCCCCACCCTGTACATACAAACGCATTATTTACCCATCTTCAGAAATGGCACTCAGCGGTATACTACACACAACCGTTAAAATGTTACTATGTTGTTGATTAATTCTTATGAGAAGACAGATGTGACAGCACTTTGCATTGGTTCATTTTGTTGAATGCTTCAAAAGCTAACTGTGGATTGGTTCATTTTTGTAGATTTGATAGAGCTGACAGTGTTTTGGATTGGTCCATTTGTTTTTGTAGATGTGACGGTGTTTTGGATTGGTCTGTTTCCAGCGCTTCAAATCTTACAATATTGTGAATTGGTTCATTTGTGGATCACTTTAGTGTGGCATCACTTGTGCTTTGTAGATACAGAAAGATGCTATGCGGCTGAAATCAGTGTCTGTTGAGTTGAATGATTTATATATTGTGTTTGTAAAATGAGCCAGTTACCTATTTGTAAGTAAAATCAAACCAGGGTGTATTTGCTTGTAAAATCAACCAATTATACATCAACATGGAAATGGCTGCTAATCTGTAAAGATTTTGTTCTTGTTGCTTGTGAAAGATTTGGATGATGGATACTGTGTGGAATTATAATTCATATGAGCAGTGACGTGTTGTGGAATAAACCATAAAACATTATGGAATAAAACATAAAACACCATTGAATAAATCATAAAAGAAGAAGAGACAGCTGTGTTTATTTTGAAGCAACAGAAAGCAGCCATCAGCATAATGTCTAAGAAAAGGTGGGGGAGGAGTGGGGGAACAGAGTTGTCCCATTTTCTGTGCCACCATAATGGCCACAGAAGCTGGGACAGTTTTCATGATGTTAGGATGATGATGATGGGAAAGATGGTAATCATGATGCTGTGGAGTTCAGTCTAGGCTTGAGACTGTGTGACAGGGCTGTACTCTGTACTTACTATCATTACATATCCTTGCCCCAACTGTGCACAGGAGATGCAGACACCTGCGGTGTTAGGGGGATTTGAGCAACATCCTCATTGACTCATCGGTGAAGTGGATGCCACTCACTGTGTGGTTCTAGACTTCCCAGTGAGCCCATAGGACACAAAACTGGGTTGGAGCTGGTTGGGGATGAAAAATCCCACAGTTTTTAACAGGATTCCAGTCAGTAGTCCATTGCACTAACTGCTGCACCACAAAGATTGATTAATGTCATAAAAAAGTGTGAAAAAGACACACATGAATGTTGAAATGAATGCCATTACAGTTGGGAGTAGGTTGGGAACCTTACAGTATCATATACGTCACTGAATCAGATGGTAAGCTACTTGTTTTCTGTATAGCCAGGTTGTAAAAAAAGCAGTGAAATGAAAGTTTTTGCCAGAGGTGTGGGTAGGGGATCTTTTAGTCCCAACAGCTTCAGGCCTTTCAAAATCATTGTGGGAGTTGTTCCGGCCCAACCTGTTCCTACTCGACCTGTTTCTACTACACAGACTTGAGTGTGCTGTGGGCTCTTTAGGAAGACTGGGATTCACACTGTTGAGTCCCTTCCAGTTCACCAATGTGTTGTTGAGAGTGTGGCTGAAATGCCCTGTATCTCTTGGGCTTGGTTGATTGTCAGGATATACAATGGCACAAACCTAGTATACAGCCCTGTCATGCACTTGCTATCCAGAATGGGAACTTCATAGCATCATGACTGTCATCCCCGTTCTCATGCATCATTATGGCATTGTCCCAGACTTGGTGGCCACTCAAATGGCGTAGAAGCTGGGATGGCCATAAAAAAACGAGAAAAATAAAAGGGGAAAAAGGCTATAAAAAGAACATCCTGGACTAGTTGTTTTGCTGTGTTTGACCAAAATGTTAAAAAAAAAAAAAGAAGAAAAAAGCACTAGTAAGTCGCTTCTGTAACTCCTGCCAGTCCACCCCCTACCTCTTCTTGTTCTTCTGATCCAGTGAGTAATAAGACCCTTCTGTATCTGTCTACTTCATAGACAAATAGCTGGTAACTTGATTTTCTGCTGCACATTTCAAGTGTGCCTGGCTTCAGCAGCTTACAGCTTGGTCATGCACAGTTCAGCAGATATCTCAGGACAGCACAGACCCCAGAATCGTGTTTTTGTTTCTTATCGTTCACTGTCATTTGAAGTTCAGTTTCAAGGTTGAAATAGATTGTTTTCTGTAGTGCATTCACAGGCCCACACAGCTTCTCCCAAAGTTTCAGTTTCAATTTCTCAAGATGACGTCTTTGCGCTCGGAATGAATTCCATATGCACTAACGTCACAGGTGCCATGTGATGGAGAAGATCCAGAATAATCACAGCACAAGCCTTAAGCCTGCACATAAACCCATGAGCTGGCCAGGCCCCACAGGCTTAGGGGTGTCGGCCAGATCTCCTCCCTGAACATACAGATTCATGTAATTTTGAGGTGTGGTGCACATTGCATAGGTTAGCCGTTCATGTTGATAATTTGGAGCTGTGATCTGTAGGGAAATTGTGCAGTTCACTTGCCTGTCTTCTTGTGTCTCACCCGCCTTTTGCTTAGCCATTCTGTGCTAAGTCTGCGCATATGCGCTTTTGTGTTGTTGTTTAGTTGTTTTCTTAAATCTCCCTTTTAACAAAAAGCAACAGAATTATTAAGTGTTTGGTTGTTTTCTTAAATCTCCCTTTTAACAAACAAAAAGATTATTTCATATTGGTGCATGCGTGTGTGTGTGTGACCCATCTTAACCCTTTAACTCCCACACTGTCCATTAGCAACCTGTATTGTAAACCAGTTAGCAAAACAAAAACATAACCCTTGATTCCCTAACCCTATCCACCACCTTCCTGCAGGAAGTTGGATAGGATGTGGGAGTCAAAGAGTTAAGTTTTTGCAGTTGATGGATATGGTGCGGGAGTCAAAGGGTTAGCTCTAACACTGAAAGGGTTAATGTTCTGATCATTTTGGCATTATCAGCATTAAGTCTTGTGTAGGGCCTCTACCCATCCGCTCACTCCATCCATTTCAAGACCTTGCAGATACATGTACTAAGGGGTTTTTTTCAGGCTCGGAGTTTGCCAGATTATCATTGGTGGGTAGATTTGGGTGGAGCACATGCGGAAGTAAACGAGCATGATGAATACTTCTTAAAGAGCTCAAAACTTGGACTCCATTATCCAGCTGTGCGTGGATAGGATGAAGGTGTGAAAGGAATAAAAGGGTTAAGTTTATGTGGGGAGCTGGATGATGGGGTGAGGGAATGAAAGGGTTAAGTTTGGAGTTTGTTCAAGAGGGATTGAATTAAGTACAGGAAGCTGGTGGATAAGGTGAGAATTTAACTGTGGGATGCTGTTAGATAGGATGAGGGAATGAAAGAATTAGTTTTGTGGAGAAAGCTGGTGGAGAGGATGAGAGGGGGAAGGTTTAAGATGGTGTAGGATGCTGAAAAAACGTTTTGTTTCTTAACCCCCATCTACACCCCACTACCACAACCCCCCCCCCCCCTCCAAAAAAAAAAAGGATAACAACAAAATGAATAATAATTATGCCAGTAATTTTTTTTTGAAATGATGAAAATAAAGTAATCAGTACACAGATACCTATGTAAGTAAATAACTGGAAAGAATTTTTTTATTAAGAAATATGTCATTGGTGGTGTCCTTCATTTAACTGGATCAGTATTTGTCAATATCTTTTGAAAAAACAAAACAAAAACAAAAGACCATGATGGGGTCTAGCGAATTGTAACAACCTTTCTTTTTACACAAAAATTATGACAGAAAATTCAGCAAATTGCTGGTAGATTTACCTGGAGTGCGGTGCACACTGGAATTGTCCAGGTGCAACAAATCCATCTTGAACAAACTCCAAACTCCAAACAAGAAATATGCATGAACAGGACTTTCTGATGGACTTCTGGCAAACATTTAAAATTTGTTTCCATTGTTGAGACGGTCTGCCACTGTCTTCAGTGCACATCAAGTTTTGTTTCAACTGAAGCTTCTTCAAGGTCGCAATGACCTTGAGAAGTACAAACTAGTAATTTTCTGTCATAAGTGAATGCGATAAAACCTTGAATGAACGCCAATTTCCGAAGGATTAACTTGAAACCAGTGTGCTAAAATTGCAGTGGAATCTGGATTTTGCTGTTGCTGTCTGTTGAAAGAATATGTGACTGTGTAAGCGTTTGTTTTTGTGTGTATCTGCTTCAGTGAGTATGTGTGTGTGTGTGTGTATACATGAATATGTGTGTGTGTGTGCATGCATGCACACACACACATACATACATACATACATAAGCCTACACATTTTTTTCTTTAATATTTGTACAACATCATCAATCAGATATGTGTGAGTGTAGATTCGTAAAATAAGAATTGAAAAAAGAATTGTGGTTTTGTCTTTTTTTCCCCTTTAATCTGCCATTTTGATCTGCCATTTTATGATTATAACTGCAGAACTGAGATTTAGTCAGGTAGAATAAAACCGTGTTGCATATCATCCAAGTTTTAAATTAACGCTGGTCCATGCTAGATTCATTGGTGTCTTTAGCCCTCCCTCCTTCCCCCCCTCTCTCTCTCTCTGTCTCCCTCCCTCTCTCTCTCTCTGTCTCCCTCCCTCTCTCTCTGTTTCTGTCTTGAAATAAATTTTTAAAATAACGTTTATCACACTTGACAATGAACTTCATAATGATATTGAATTAAACATGTTCTTATGCTATTTCTACTTTTTCCCACTTTTATATGCCACTCATCTACCCAACTTCACCCCCCCCCCCTTCATCCCCAACCCCCCTCCCATTCCCACACCCCCACCCTCTCACCCCCACGTCCCCAGGAATATTCCTGATAGCAGTGCCTCGCAAAATCTCTGTCACCTTGCCTCTATTTTATCCATCTTTTCTTTTTCTGTTATTATGATTATTATTGTTGTTGTTGTTATGATTATTGTTATTATTATTATTATTATTATGAAATAATAAACTTGGACTTGTTACCATTTCTGGATCAAAGCAGCTTGGATGTGATGGTTGTGTCAGTGCGAACACACTATGTTTGGTACTATTGAGTCGGTATGTTAGTAGGCCTACTTTGTGTAGGTGTATGCGCACCTGCCAGTGCGGATGCACCTTGTTGGTGCGTGGGTACTCTTGTATAGGTGTGTTGGTACTCTGTGTCGGTGCATCTGCACCATTGATGTTCTCTTTCCTTCACCGCGGCCATGTTGTTTGTATTGTAGAAAGGGCTGTCACTGTGTCTGTTGGTCTGTCTGTCTGGCTGTCTGTCTGTCTCTGCACGCACCTGTATACAGTGTGGTGTGACTGGTCAAATAAAATGTTGACATCGATTTTCTGTTGTGGTATTTTGGGTTGTGTGTGTGTGAGACGTTGATGCCAGGTTAAGGAGCTCTCTGTGTGTCTTAGACTAGGTCTTTCTAACACTCGCACACACACGCACACTCTCTTTCTGTCTCTCTCTCTCACGTACACACACACACACTCACACATTCATACATATATATATATATATATATTATTATATATTATATACACACACACAACATACATACTCGCTCACATGTAATTGACGGTAGACCTCACCTCACCTCGCCTGTCGGTATCACCGGGTTAGGTGTTGGCCGCTGCACACTTATGTGGTGTTCACACATACAGGAAAAGTGTCGACGAGCAATTCCCGATAAGAAAAAGGCAAATTCGGGTTCAATCGTGACGAGCATCTGGCCATGACTGTTGACATTATTGTGTCGGCGAGCACTCGGGCAGACGCTCGCCGAGCAATAATTTAGGACGGCAAGCATCTCGCCGACGTCTCGCCGAGCAATTAGTTTGAATCCTGGCCGCTTGCAGAGCCAAGAAACGTAGCGGCCGAGTAAAATTTCACACGCCGACAAACTCGCCGACTATGCTGACCATCTTGCCGACCCGTCGCCATGTTAGTCGGCGTGCAATGTTATAATATATAAAGAGGGGGCCAAAATGTTTCATGTCTCATTATGACACAAACGATGGATGCGTACTTCATGTATACATATGGTGCCCTTGCTGTTGTGCTGGTGCAAGAAGAGGAGGAGGAGGAGGACCTGTTGGGTTAGACCATGGCTCATAAGAAGACCCCTGTATGGACAGTTTGAGAACCTGATGGCTGAACTGCAAGTTGAAGATGTGGCATCCTTCAGGAACTTCCTCAGAGTTTCTCCAGAGTTTTTCCAAGAACTACTGGAGAAAATTGGCCCCACCATCCACAAGGCAAACACTTTCTGGAGGCAGTCACTGGAACCTGGCATCAAGCTAGCTGTCACTCTTCGATACCTGGCAACAGGAAATAGTTACAGATCTCTACAGTATGGCTTCAGGGTGGCCTGCAACACTATCTGTAATTTCATCCCCAAAGTCTGTCAAGCCATCATTGATGCATACTGTGATGAAGTCCTTGCTCTACCTACAACCACAGACCGGTGGATGGCCATTGCAGAAGAATTTGAAAGCAAGTGGAATCTACCACATTGCATTGGAGCTTTGGATGGGAAACATGTGGCTATCAGATATCCTTCTAACTCTGGATCCCTTTACTTCAACTACAAAGGGTTCTACTCCATAGTCCTCTTGGCACTTATGGATGCCAATTACAAATTCATCTATGTCAATGTTGGTGCCACTGGAGCTGGATCTGATGGTGGTATTTTTGCAGAAAGTGATTTGAAAAAACTTATGGAAAATAACAAAATTGGAGTGCCTCCAGCAGAGCCTTTGCCTGATCGTCACACAGATGTGTCATACTTCATTGTAGCAGATGAGGCTTTTCCACTGAGGACCTGGTTGATGAAACCCATCCCCAAGAGAAACATGACAAGAGAACAGAGGATCTACAACTACAGAATTTCCAGAGCAAGAAGGGTGGTCGAAAATGCATTTGGACTGTTGGCCAGCCGATTCAGGTGTCTCCTGACAACTATGCCACAGAGACCAGACAGAGTGTGCATCATTGTCATGGCCTGTCTCTGTCTGCACAACCTCTTGAGGAACACTAGCAACAGGCATACGGACAACACCATTTTGGACCAAGAGGCCCCTGACACCCATGAAGTAATCCCAGGAAGTTGGAGAAGTTCCAGCCAGCTGCCTGATCTCACACAGAAGGCCAAGGGGAATTATGCAACACAACGTGCAAAATCCCAGCGAGACTACCTGTTGGAATACCTCAACTCAATAGAAGGCAGTGTACCATGGCAAGATGACATGATATAGACAGCTCATCCTCACCTCCTCTTCACCACCTGCAGCAAGAAGCGAACTGGCCCTTTCTCTCTCCACGCATCTTATCACCTCCACCTTCCCTTCCCACACATCCATCCTCATCACCATTTTCATCCATATGGTCATCAATAGTCACGCCCACTTGACATCCATAAACACTACCTTTATTTTGTTGTTGTTGTTACTCCTTAAAATTAATGTACAATATTGTGTAGTCTACCGAAGTATATTTTCTATGGACAGATCAATTAATGGTTGTTCTGCCTTTATTTTTTCATGTATTATATCATTGTTAACAAAAGGCATTAGTATAAGCCTCGGGCTTGTTTGCTCTTTTTGTTACTATTGTTTATTGTATATAATTTGGAATAATAAAATACTGTTTAAACCAACTGGCCCTTTTCAGGGCCAACAAAAATCCTCCCAAAGGAACAAACCATTATGACATTGTGTGTTAACCAAATAAGTACCCTGTGCCCCCCCCCCCCCCCCCCCCCCTTAATTCTCAAACTGCCCTACATTTTAAAGTACATTACATGTCAATTTTTTCACGCTTTTTTCTTTTCCATTTTTGGACATTTATTCATGCAAACATCTTTCAACATTCTAATAACTACACTCAACTACACTAAATTAAAGGCAAATGATCAATAAATTTTTAGAAATTAAGCATAGACTTCGGAGCTACATTACAATAAGACAGAGTGGAAAGATAGTTTGTATTCACTGATGGGACTTGGCAACTGTTTTTTTTGTGAAACACAAAATGTGTAGATTGGTGTGTTGTTTTTTGATGATTTGGTTGGCCCTGAAAAGGGCCGGGTGGTTTGGTTGGCCCTGAAACAGGCCGGGTGGTTTGCTGCTGCTGCTCACATATTTGCAGGGTAGTGGTTGGGGTGCTGAGATAGGGCGACAGGCCCTGGAAAAATCCTGGTGACAGCCCACATTCTGTATTGACACGGGCTGGCTGCTGCTGCTGGCCTTGGGTCAGAGGTGCTGACTGCCAAGAGGGTACAGGCTGAGGTTGGTATGATGGCACAAAACTTGCTGCAGGCTGGGGCTGGTAGGCAGCTGGAGGGGGTGGCACTCCAAAGTGGTTATGCTGCTGTTGCTGCCTCTGACGCCTGGCCTCCTGCTTCACCTCCAGCAGTCTGGACATCATGCTGTGGCTGAGGTCCTCTCGCAGCTCTGGTGATAGTTTGAGCCCCTGCAGGAAGATGGTTGTGCAGAGGCTTTTCCAGGCTTCATCCTCTTCATCGTAGTTCTTCAACAGAGCATGCTGCTGTGTATCAAACACAGCTGACTGGAAGCGGCGCATCTCCTCCAGGATGTTGGTGAGGCCAGCTGGCACATCCTGGGACCTCTTCCTCTTCGACCCCTGGGAGCTGGCAGATGGAGGCCTTGGAAGGGCAGAAGGAGGACTGGAAACTTCTTGCACCTGTTCTTCCTGCTCCTGGTGTGAGGAGGACGAGTCTCCAGGTTGCTGCACAGTGGACACTTCCCGGCCTGACATCCGGCGGATGTGGTCCTTCAGGAAGCAGAACTGGTTCAGGATCCAATTCTCCCTGGAAGTCAGCATCTTCTTCCCCGACCCAGAGGGTCCTTTTTTCTGCAGCTTGCCAAATTGGGTCCTCATGGAGTCAAACCAGGTCTTCAACTCTGCTGCAGTCTTCCCCATGGACTTGGCCTTCTCCTCCATCAGGGCATTCTTCCTCTGCGTATCTCTGTATCCCTTCAGGGTCTTGTTGAAGAAGACCTCATGCTCCATGTACCAGTCGACGAGGTCTTCTTCATCATCAGCTGTGAGCTGCAGCCTGTCTCGACTGGTCTTCTTGGCCTGACGTGGAGGAGGAGTTACAGACCGGGCCTGACGTGGAGGAGGAGTTACAGACCTGGCTGGAGAGGAGGAGACAGCAGACTGCACTGGAGAGTGCTCAGGAGGTGCCACCACCGGAGATGCAGATCTTGGAGTAGAAGACATTCTGGGCTCTTCTTCAGAAGCAGCAGGAGCAGGACTGGGAGCAGAAGCAGCAGAAGTATCCAGAAGACTCATGAAGGCAGGCTGGACAGCGGGGCTTGGCACACATGAATAATAAGGCTTTGGTGTGTGCAGACTGGTATCTGCAGAAGGTGGAGCAGCAGTAGCAGCATCCCTTCGCGTAGACTTCTTCGGAGGCATATGCAATAGTACCGTTAGTAGATGGTCGATTTGTAGATAATAAGCGTAGATGTGGATCGTTCGGCAGCTGAGTGGCGAATGAGGCAGGGACAGTGTGCTGTGCGTTTATATGCTAGGGGCGCGAAGGTCGCCGTGTCACGGTGCCTGCTCGTAGTGTCAACTTTTGCACGCCGTGCTTGAGTAACTCAGACTCCCCGAGCAAGATTTTTACTCAGCGAGCAATAATTTAACACGCAGAGTATGAAATTTCACTCGCTTACCATTCAGATCTCCTCGGCGTGTCACTGTCACTTGGCAACGTATGCAACTGCACGCAGAGCTATTTCTGACACTCCCCGAGTCCTCCCCGAGTTTTCCACGAGCGAGTTATTGCTTCGGCGACTCATTTTTCGCTCGGCGAAAATTTTAAGCATGTTGAAATTTTCGGCAAGCTTCCCGTGTAATAACTTCACACGGCGAGCATGAAATATCACTCCGGGAGGGAGGCCGATTGTTCGACGAAATGTATCCAGAGTAGCACCGACCTGCTGGACTTAGAAATTTTGTCTTACTCGGCTTCATTACTCCTGTATGTGTGAACACCGCATATTAGACACTACCATCTCCCTCCAGGCCGCTCTGTCTTGACTTTCGATATTCAGGCCACTGATGTTGGTTATGTTCTCGATGTATGAGACGGGTTGACCTACCTTAATGTTTGAAAGTTAGATTTCACACGGTTGTCAACAGTTAAACATTTAATTGCATATTTGTGTTTAATTCTTTGAAAGTCCTCTAACAAAGGCACCAAGCAGTGGACATATCTACTGTGATGATTAGGTCTAGATCTGCCTTGATGCACACAGACTTATCTACAAACATAAATTCCAGTGAACAGTATATGTATTGATATCCTTTAACGGGGGGAAAGAAATAAGTATCTGGGTAATCTTGTAGAATAGAATACGAAAATAATTGGAGCTAATTTCACGCACTTATACGGGTGTTTTCGGTTCTGCTCGACGTAAAGAGACGTAAGACACCCTTACCGACTCACTTTGACCAGTCCTTCCCCACAAACATACACAAAATATCCCTGAATGACTGGCGACCACAGCTCCAGCAGTCACCTGCACGCCATATTTATAGACAACAACTCATCACTAGGTGAAATTAGCTCCAATTATTTTCGTATTCTATTCTACAAGATTACCGTCCGTACCATTATACTAAACTAATAGCACACGAACATGTCAAGGGACGTAACTCACGTTGCTAGTGATTTAGATCCGGGTCTACGGAGACTACTTCTTCTCTTCTTCTTCAGTATTGAGGGCCCACAAACTTGATTATTCTGGCGCCTATAACTGGGGGGTTTGCAGCAGATGACAACATTGCGCTCAGACGAGAAGCTGATACGACAAGTGGGAAAACGAATTGGCAAATAAGGGTAGGTCATCGTATCGTGGTAGTAATTATTTGAATGACGTGATGGCGCTTCCGGACAAGCTCTCTCTCTCTCTCTCTCTCTCTCTCACAGTCTCTGTCTCTCTTTCTCTGTGCGTGTGTGTGTGTGAGAGAGAGAGAGAGCTTTGTTGGCTGATTTCCTCTTACACCATAGAAACGGAGAGTCCATCATATCAGTACAAAAATCTTCGAATATAACGAAATGTTGACCATTTAATCATAATGTCCTGTAGGCTGTTCTAGATATTAAAAAAAAAAAAAAAGTTTTTGATATCAACACAACATACATACACGAGCACGTACGGAACCCCCCCCCCCCCCACACACACACACACAGTGACACACACATACATCTGTACACAAACACGGAGTTTTCTTTGTTCATTTCCAGCGTCACATCAACAAGAGGCATAAATTAGAGACAGTTATTCACAGTGCTATGATGGTGTATTATAACGATGGAGATGATAATCATGACTCTGTGGATGGAGACTGCGTGACAGGGCTGTACTCTGGGCTTACTGTCATGGTATGTCCTGCCGTCAACCAGGCCCGTGAGATACACACACCTCCAGTGTTGACCAGTGACACATAGACATGATAGAGGTATAGATAGATAGATAGATAGAGAGAGAGAGAGTGAGAGACAGAAACAGAGAGTCAGTGAGAGAGAGAAGAGAGCAAGAGACAAGAGAGACAGAGAGAGTCAGAGATAGAGACATAGATAGAGACAGAGACCATGATAGAGACAGAGATAGAGACAGTGATAGAGATAGAGACAGAAAAACAGAGAAACAGAATCACAGACCAGACAGAGAGATATAGACAGTGATAGAGACAGACAGACAGAAAAACAGAGAAACAGAATCACAGACCAGACAAAGAGAGAGAGAGAATTTTGATAACACAAGGAAATAAGACAGTCAAAGAAATAGAAAATAAATGAATGATATCAAACAAAGTGGAATAAGATAAAAAAAACAAGATTAAAGTAAAGGAGGATAAGAAGAAATACGGGCACATTAGCAACGCTACTGGGTTCTGGCATGGAAAACTTGAGCGCCCAGACACAAACACACAGTGTGCACACGAACACACAGACACAGACAGACAGATAGGCATATGTACCTACGTACATACATACATACATACATACATACATTTGTATACATACATACAGATAGACGGACAGAAAGGCAGGCACACACACACAATGAAAGTGATCTGATGCACGTTTGATTTTCATGTTCTTATCTATTCATTATTATTTTTTATTCATTCATTCATTCATTCATTTAATTATTTATTATTGACTTGTGTACCAATATGAACTGAACTGAACCTATAATATATATATACATACATATGTTAGTTTGTGTATGTGTGTGTTGTGCGTGTGTGTGTGTGTGTGTGTATGTGTGTGTGTGTGTGTTGGTTTTCTTTCTTTTATTTCCGTATCTAATTGCTCCATTAAAGCAGTCAAAATCCCATTTCGGGAGTATGCGTGGTGTATACAGTTGGAAGATTTTCACGTTTCCGTAAGCCACCGAACACTGAGGTAGTTCACAGGATCTTTAACACGCGCATTTCATATTCTTTGTGCGTATACAAATGAAAGTGAGGGGGGCAGGGGGTATAATGTATGTAACGTATTGGTAGGTCTGCACGTATTTTGTTGACAGCCTGAGAAATCGGCCAAGTTTTTCAACCTTTACAGTAATTACAATCAGGTGGCACCCAAACACGTTTGAACCCCGACTGTCCATCTGTATCCAGTGCCTTAACCACTTTACTATCGCACACATCTTACATTTATTCATGTCACCGCATCCATTCATATGATTTTGCCGTACGTTGTTTTCTGTATTTCATCATGGGTGTCGTGTGGTGACCCAGGTTATGGCTCACGACTGACAGAGGTGGATGAATCTGGTGAACATTTTTTTTTATTTCGGCCCCACAATGACTCTTTAGGGAGCGAAGGGAGAAGATGAAGAAGTATTTCTTCATGTGTCTGTTTATTGATAAAAATGAATTTACAAAATGATTGGAGAGGGGAGAACAAGAAGTGATAGAGATGGGGGGGGGGGGGGGTGGATCAGCCAATGGTTGAAAGGGCAAAGCTAACGCGCAAATCGACAAGCCATTCTGTTTACAGGATACTTAATTTGGTCAAAACAACAAATGTGAACGTTGAACAACAGTGTTCATCATGTTCATAGGCCCTCTCCATCACCACCCGCCCCTCCTCCATTTCAAGACCTTGCCAGCGCTCTGGTTTTGTCAAGATCAGGAGTCTGGCAGAGAATTGCGGCAGATTGGGTGAACACATATGGAACTGTCCAAGTGGGATGAATCCCTCTTGAACAATATCCAACCCCAAACTAACATATTGATGAATGGATCTAGCGAGAATGGTTCTACCACGAAATTGTCAAGGATTCGGAACAAGCAACACTGATTCAAGGGAAAATAATCCCGGTGTGTTGTCTACTAGGGAATGCCGATTTGCCTCCCATAAAAAGCGTTTTCGGACAAGTACATTGTGTTAATCTCCCTTTCTGGGTAATGGGGGAGGAATTTATAATGATCGGAGGGGCAGGTGTGTGTGTGTGTGTGTGTGTGTGTGTGTGTGTGTGTGTGTGTGTGTGTGTGTGTGTGTTGTGTGTGTGTGTGAAAAAACTAAAAAGTAATATGATAGCTGTCTGGATGGACCTTTACCAAAACTGAGTTAAATGTTAACTTGTTAACTGGTTAACTTGTTCTCCACAGTGAGAGTGCGTCACGACAGTACGGCGCCATCGTTGTTGTTGTTGTTGTTGTTGCTGTTGTTGTTGCTGCTGCTGTTGTTGTTGTTGTTGTTGTCGTTGTTGTTTTTGGGTTTGAATTCGTAATATCAGATCTTGGGTCAACGGTTCTATCAAAAGAACATACCTGTCCACATATGTGAATGTCCTCATGGCGGATGACCTCGATAACGACTGAGATCTCCGATAACCGTCCAAATAAACAGCATAAAACCCACTCCCGTACATGTAGAAAGGGATCATAGTGAAACTGTCATAGCACAGCAACAAAATCACTCACCCGGTCTAGCAGCTGGACTCCCCTGTGGTACGGAACGCTGTCACAGACCAGTTGCCACAAGAGCTTGCATTTACTTGGAGTATAATGACAGCGGTTTGATTCAGCCCCATTAGCTGAAAAGACAAGCAACATTTACAGGACATTTTATTAGGTGAGAAAATTTGAGTGCCCAGTCACAACAGGAAAGCTAGAGGGGAAAAAAGCATCATGACGGCCCAGGGAGAAAACATTATACAGTTTTGCAGAGTGAATGAAGACAGAAAGAGTGGGAGATATACTTGCAGCGACAAAAGAGTTTTGAAAGGAGGGCCATGATTAGCAGCGGCAAGGTACATGGTGACGATGATGATGATGGTGGTGACGATGATGGTGGTGGTGGTGACGATGATGATGGTGGTGGTGGTGGTGACGAGGAGGAGGATGGTGGTGGTGATGATGATGGTGGTGGTGGTGGTGGTGACAACGACGATGATGATGATGGTGGTGGTGGTGACGACGATGATGATGATAATGATGACGATGATGATGATGGTGGTGGTGGTGACGATGATGATGATGATGACGGGGTGGTGGTGGTGACGATGGTGATGATGATGATGATGATGATTTTAGTTGTTAGAAAGTCATGCTCATAACGCAGGGTCTGTGGGTTCAACCCTCAGGTGGGCCATGGTTATTTACATCTCAAGTTCAATTCCAGCCCGCAACGTTAACCCTTCGAGTCCTGCACTCTGTCCACCAGCATCGCGCTTTGTCAACCATGCTTGCAAAGCAAAAACTTAACCCTTTGACTCCCTCACCATATCCACCACCTTCCTGCAGGAAACTGGTGGACAGGGTGAGGGAGTCAAAGGGTTAAGATTTTGCAGTTGGTGGATAGGGTGCGGGAGTCAAAGGGTTAAAACACTGCCATGTTCGCTGCCCATCTGTATGTTTCTGTCATCTGGTGGTATCAGTCCAGTGTTACAAAGGTCACTTTTCCACCCCACCTCCCCATTTCCAAATCTTGCCAACGCATTGGGTTTTAGGGACTCTGCCAGATAATTGCTGGTAGATTTGTGTGGAGCGCGCATGGAATTGTTCGAGTGCGATGAATCCCTTTTGAACAAACTCCAAACTCTGAGAATGGATTTCTGTCAGTAAGGGCTGACCGCTCCAAATTGGATCGTTGTACACATGGAACCCTTCTCCACACGTCTTCAGAGTTCTCATTGAGTTTGTTTCAAGAGGATTCACTGCTCTTGTACAATTCCATATGTGCTCCACTCATAGCTGCCAACAATTATCTGGCAGACTCTTTGAGCCTGTACCAAAACCCTGTGCTCTGACTAAGTATGGAAATGATGGGTGGGGTGAGAATGAGGAGGACACGAAGGAACCTATGAAGCACTATGCTGATACCACCATTCAAGTTCAAGTTCATGTTGCTTATAGCCCAGCCGACTACTAGACCCATATCAGGGCTAACATCACGTCAAAAACGACAACCCAGTTAAGACAAAAGACAACAGTTAAAAACCATGCTCACTGTTAACCTTGCAAATCTAGAATGCAAATAAAGGAAAAAATTCCCTAAAATCGTATCAGGTGAACTCTATTGATATCTTCTAAAAACTGGAAAACTGCATCATGATGGACGTCTCGGAAGAGGTTCTTTAAGGAGTCCGCTGTGTAGTGCTTGTGTTTCACCTCGTACAAGTCCCAGCAGTCAAGGAGGAGATGTCTGATGCTCAACGGCTCGTCACATGGTATACACCACGGTGCTTCTTCATTTGTGAAAAGGTAACACATAACGAGAGAAGCATTATCATGGGCAACGATCGGGCCAGATTTTGTTTCAGGCTGTGTTTGAATTCGTAATATCCGATCTTGAGTCAACAGGTCTATATAAAGAACATACTTATCAGCATATGTGGATGTTTGCTATCACCATCAAGGTCTGAGTCTGGGAAGCTGGTCGCATACATGTTGAACATTCTCCAATGAATATTTGTAAAACTATCATTTAATGTTCTCTGATGAATATTTGTAAAACTCTCATTTAACATTCTCTGATGAATATTTGTAAAACTATCAGTTAACGTTCTCCAATGAATATTTGTAAAACTATCATTTAATGTTCTCTGATGAATATTTGTAAACATCATTTAACATTCTCTGATGAATATTTGTAAAACTATCAGTTAACGTTCTCCAATGAATGTTTGTAAAACTATCATTTAACGTTCTCCGATGAATATTTGTAAAACTATCATTTAACATTCTCCGATGAATATTTGTAAAACTATCATTTAACGTTCTCCGATGAATATTTGTAAAACTATCATTTAACGTTCTCGAATGAGTATTTGTAAAACTGTCATTTAACGTTCTCCGATGAATATTTGTAAAACTGTCATTTAACGTTCTCCGATGAATATTTGTAAAACTATCATTTAACGTTCTCCGATGCATATTTGTAAAACTGTCATTTAACGTTCTCCGATGCATATTTGTAAAACTATCATTTAACGTTCTCCGATGAGTATTTGTAAAACTGTCATTTAACGTTCTCCAATGAACATTTGTAAAACTGTCATTTAACTCTTCGGAGACGTAACAGCGGATATTCCGCTGCAGCTGGCCATACCATTAGAGACGTGACAGCGGACATTCCGCTGCAGCTGGCCAAACCATTAGAGACGTGATAGCGGATATTCCACTACAGGTTTTAAAAATAGATGCAAGCCGGTCGCTGGTCTAGGGGGGAACTAACTACACATATAGGAACACTCTTTGGTATCTTCTGAAGTGTTTGTTACTTCCCTTGCATCGATTTTATCCCGATTAGTTACAGTTTTTGCCTTTATCCAAACCAACCGGAGTGACTGTCCTTGCACCGAAATGGCGACATTTAGGCCTTCTTCTTCTTCTTCAAAGGATCGTCATAATCACTTTGCTGCTTCACCTGTGTGAAAACAAAGCTGTGTTTGTTCTTTTATATCTTCTGGTCATACCAAGGACTTGTGATTACCTGGATTTCTGGATTACCTGGTCAAGAATGGGTGTTTTACTGACTTTATGTGTTGGATTACTGTCAATCAAAAACTTCTTTCCCAGAGCCAAAACCCTACCCCATTTCACCTTCTAGGAAGGTAAGTAGAATAGATGTATTGTCCTTGTATGTAGCTTCAGCTCAAAGAACGTAAATTGAATTTTATTTTGATATAAAATGTTCTTGTGCTGTAAAATCTGTATTTTTGAGAATTTTTTGAAAACCCCCCTAAATCGTGCGCCTCCAAGGGTTGTGGCAGGTCCCGTTGATCGCGTCCACAGTGGTTGTGCAAGGCAACTATATTAATTATTATGTCTTCAAAGAGTTAACGTTCTCCGATGAATGTTTGTAAAACTATCATTTAACGTTCTCCGATGAGTATTTGTAAAACTGTCATTTAACATTCTCCGATGAGTATTTGTAAAACTATCATTTAACGCTCTCCGATGAATATTTGTAAAACTATCATTTAACGTTCTCCGATGAGTATTTGTAAAACTGTCATTTAACGTTCTCCGATGAGTATTTGTAAAACTGTCATTTAACGTTCTCCGATGAGTATTTGTAAAACTATCATTCACAGTTGCCCGTTAGCATTTTGTGCTTCAGAGTCTTGAAAAACTTGTTCCGGAACGTTTTGTTGAATGGTAAGTCTTTAACCCCCCAAAACACCCCCCCCCCTTTTTTTTTTCAGTTTACCCCTTTATTTAACCCTTTGACTCATGCACCCTATTCACCAGCTGCCAAAACCCTATCCACCAGCTTCTTCCAGGTTGCGGGAGTCCAACGGTTGATCTCCCTTTCTAAGATTAAAAGGGGGCTTATTTCACATTGATCAGATTTTACTTTTCTTGTTTTAAACTCTCCTTGGTTTTGATCTCCCTTTCAGGTTAATGGGAGAGAAATTTATTACGACCTGAGGGCCAGGTGTGTGTGTGCTGTGTGTGTGTGCGTGTGTGTGTGTGTGTAAATGCGTGTGTGTGTGTGTGTGTGTGTGTGTGTGTGTGTGTGTGTGTGTGTGTGTGTGTGTGTAAAACTAAAAAGTAATATGACAGCTGTCTGTTTGGAAGGACCTTTACCAACACCGAGTTAAATGTATGGACTGGTTAACTTGTTCTCCACAGTGAGAGTGCGTCACGACAGTACAGCGCCATCTTTGTTGTTGTTGTTCTTGTTGTTGTTGTAATTGCTGTTGTCGTTGTTGTTGTTTTTGTTGTTGTTATTGTTTTTGTTGTTGTCGGTGTTGTTGATGTTATTGTTGTAGTTAATGTTGTTGTTATTGTTGTTGTCATCGTTGTTGTTGTTCTTGTTATTGTTGTTCTTGTTATTGTTGTTGTCGCTGTTATTGTTGTTGTTTTATTGTTGTTGTTTTTGTTTTCTACTTGTATTCGTGAGCTTACGGTGACCTACTAACATGAAATTGTCGCCGTAAGTTTGTCCGGGACAGCTCGTTTGTTGCCATGGAATCTTTAACCTGCGCTGAGTGAGTGCTGTTCACGGAACCGTGATTTATAATTTCGTATCAGAGACTAGCACGTAGACCGAGTACTGACAAAACAATGATGGGGATAAAAATCCTTGAGCGATCTGTGAATCAAACCTTGGTTTTTCACGTGCTACTCACATATTTTAACCCTTTGACTCCTGCATCCTGCCCGCTAGCATCCTGCATTGTGAACCATGCTATCCAAGCAAAAAATTAACCCTTTAACTCCCTGACCCCATCCGTCAGTGACCTGCATGGTTGGTTCACTTCTGGCGATGAATATGAACGGTTGTTGTATGTTTATTTGTGTGTTTTCCTCAGGGAGGAAAGTGGCAGAATGGTTCAGATGTTTTCCTGTCAATAACTGAACTGGACTTTCCAGGGTCCGTTTCCACGGTGGAGTCTAGACTTTTCTTAATAGTTTGAATTGAATTTCCAGGTGAAGGTCGATTAATTCGGAAATGTATTCGGAAAAAATTGATTGTGACCAATGAGTGTTCCCTTCTATTGGCAGGCCGCTGTACGCTGGAAACTAGAGAACAGAGACACCACAGCCGGCACACCGTTCCATTTCCCTCCCACCCCCCCACCCCCCGGTATAGATACACATTTACAATAAAAAAGATGATTCTGATGCATGTGTGTTTTCTTCTATTGGCAGGGTGTTGTATGGTGGACGAGCAGAGAGAGAGCAGAGGAGAAAGCAGAGGAGAGAGCAGATGACAGAGCAGATGACAGAGCAGAGAGGAGAGCAGATGACAGAGCAGAGAGGAGAGCAGATGACAGAGCAGAGAGGAGAGCAGATGACAGAGCAGAGAGGAGAGCAGATGACAGAGCAGATGACAGAGCACAGGAGACAGCAGAGGAGAGAGCACAGGAGACAGCAGAGGAGAGAGCACAGGAGAGAGCAAAGGAGACAGCAGAGGAAGAAGAGCACAGAAGACAGCAGAGGAGAGAGCACAGGAGAGAGGAGAGGAGAGACGCTTGACGCTTTACGCGCACTTAGCGCGCCATTTATTGACATAAATATATATATACATGGTTTTAGCGCCAATAGGGTATAACTCATCCCTCTCATGCTGGCAACAAATGTAAACAAAGGGAAACAAATAAGGGAAACAGAAAAATGGAAAATTCAAATAAAGAGCAGAAAAGTAATATTTACAATATCAAAACAACAGTTTTACAGTAGAAGTGGACATGCGTGACCATCCAACTATGCCTAATATTGACCTTCACTATTTTGGTTAAGGAAAAAGCTATTAGTCTTAACAAAAAATCTTTTTCATATTGAAATTAAAGCAGCAATGTTCTTCTTATCTCATGTGCTTCCGCGATGTATTTAGAGATTGACTGTAAATTCTCTGTTTTTTCACATGCTAATAATGACCTTAGATCATGTCTTAACGCTGCTGGGGAGGAAAATATATTACATCTATTTCTTATAGTACTATAACTTATAAAGCTTCACATTCAAAAATAAAATGATTTTCGTCTTCCTTTTTTGGGTGGCATAATCTACAAAGTAAACCATCCTCACTGCTCCGCTGAAACCATCTTTGACTCTCATCAAGACCAAGTGTTCTTGTTCTAAAACTTGCAAATAGGCTCAGGTGCCATCTATTTGTAACAACTGAAAGATAAATTTCTGCCTGGAAAATATTTTTGAAGGAGAAATACCATGCACATTTTGCATCTTCTCCTACCTGAGAATGCCAATTTTGTTTATGAGCTAATTAAACGGTCTTTGAGTTCGGATAAAAATACAATTTCACTGCCTACACCCTGACTAATCCAAACTATTCCAAACCCATTATTTGTCAAAATGTTCTTTAAATTATTTATCCAATTATGTTTTCCTCTTTCGTGTTCGTGTAGCATCATATCATAAGCCTGTCTACATAATCTTGTTGTTGGTAGTTTCAAAATTCTTAGCCAGTACTTTACGCACTTAACGTTTGTACGAATACTTAGCGGATATCTGCCACTTTCTCCATACACCATTTTATTAGAAGAATGATTTGGCACATTGAGGAAACGTTTGATTGCAAATGTATGTACAATTTCCATGTGTTTATTTTCCAAAGTACCCCAGACTTCTCTTAGTATTGGTTCAATTTGTGTATCGAAAAGCTTCCAAAAAAGAGAGGGGTCAACAGAGTTTAATTTTTTCATCGCTCTCAATAATTAAGTTATGCCCCTTTTTGCTTTCGTACACATTTCCGTCCAGGCTGCTGTTAGGCTTAATTTCGTAGTAAAAATCAGCCCAAGATATTTATACGAATTGATCACTTTGTGCTGACAATCCCCATACTGCCAATTTTCATTTTTTTTGAAAGGTGCCCACGGCCACCCTTACAAAAAACAAGTATATTAGTTTTTACTTTTATCAAGATTAACACTCAAATATAATTTGTCTGCTTCTTGTTTTAGAATGTTTAACTGATTTTGTAGTCCGATAGCTGTATCTGAGATGAGTACTACATCATCCGCAAATATCATCGAAAAAACTTCAATAGCTCCTGGGATAATCTGTACACCGTGCCGTCCATTTTTGGATAATTCAATAGCTAATTCATTTATGAAAAAAGAAAACAACTGAGGACTTAATAAACATCCCTGCTTCACTGCTCTTGGACAGTTGAAAAACTCTGTACACAAACATTTATCTCTCACACAAGCTAATACTGTATCATAAATTCCTCTCATCGCTCTATACAGTTTTCCATTCACGCGACACTTTCGCAATACATTCCACAATGCATTCCTGTTTACAGAGTCGAACGCTTTTCTGAAGTCAATGAATGCTATGTATAATTTAGAATTTGTATAATTTAGAATTTCTATTCAAGTATTTCTGTACTAATGCATATAATGTACATGTAAATATGTGGTCCACAGTACTATACCCTGTTCTAAATCCAGCTTGCTCTTCAATAATAATTTTTTCCCTTTCTGCCCATTTAGTCTTTTATTCAATATGTGTGTATAAACCTTTCCTACAATACTTGTGAGCGCTATTCCTCTGTAATTGTCTAGATTATTCTTATCTCCCTTTTTATATATTGGTACTATAATCGATTTAGACCATGCTATTGGGAAATATCCCTTCTCAAATAATACGTTAAACAAATCAAGCAAGAAGTTGAGTACAGCTGTATCTGTCTCTTTCAGCATTTCACTGATTACATTATCAATACCGGCACTTTTGCCTAATTTCAAATGCCTTACCTGATCCATAACTTCCCTCATGTTAATCGGGTCATTAAATATAGGTTCTTCTAAGTATTCTTCTCCGTTTGTTTCTATCAAATTTTCATTTTGATCTTCGCTGTCCTCAGCATTAAACACTCTATAAAAATGGTCATGCCACCGTTGTAGGCCAATGTCATTATATATTACACTTTTTTTGATTGACAGTTCTAATTGTTGATCAGAACAGCTTTGGATCATTAATTGATTCTTTCAGTGATCGTAGTCTGTTCTCATCATATTTATTCTTTTTCTGTTTAATCATTTTAGTATATAGCTTTCTTTCTTTCTTTTTTAACTTGTTTTTATTCATTTTCAAATATATAGCTTTTACAAACATCTTGAAATTTACATGATGCATAATCAACAGATCTAACAAAATGTATAAAGAAAAATGCATTCATTGCAATATGTATATATGCATAAATATATTTACATATCCATACACAAAAAAATATACATATATATATACATATACATATGTATATAGACATACATATACATATGCATACACACATCTGCATATACACCCATACATATTCATACATACATACACAAACACACATATATATACACATACACGTACATACATACATACACCCATATATACACATACAATCACAAACATACATATATGCATACACATACAAACATACATGTACACACATAGACACATACATATACATACACAAACACATATACACATTATACATACATATACATGTACATCCATATATCTAACTAAAGCATATGAAGAGATATAGATAAATTTGCATTTTAAGAAGAAAATTACGCGAATGTATATATGAAACAATAGGGGGGAAAAATCACACACACACACACACACACACACACATACACACACACACACACACACACACACACACACACACACACACACACACACACACACACACACACACACACACACAATCAAGTAATCAAAAAACAAATAATTTGACGAACAATATCGAAACCCAACAATTTCATACCTGAAGGATAACTGCATGCTGGTTTTTTTGTTTTTGGTTTTTTTTGTTGCTTTTAATGATGTCCATGAAAAATATATATACATGTACATACATCTTTGAACAGAGGATGTTTGTCATTTATAGAAAGAGGCATGTCCTCTGTATTCCATCACAATCTATTTTTTGGTTGTAACATGATCTTTATTCATTAACTCATTAGTCATTCTACTGAGCATTGTTGAGACAATTGTTTATGTGTCAAACATCAGAGGTATATAGTAAGACGACTTTGATACGAATGTTGTATAGCACATATTTACATGTGCTATGTGTCGTTCTATCATGAACCTCCATTTAAGCTGTTGTAAGAACACATGAAAGATAGGTTGTATTTTCTCTATTCGACATTTATATAAGAAGAATTTTGCAAAAATAAGAAGAAAATCAAATGTATCATCTGTTTTAAAGCTCTCGGATGTTCCAAGTATAATTAATTCTTCGTTCAGTTTCAAATGACATGTATGTACACATTTTTCATTTAAAGAAGATTCCAAGAATACCAAAATTGACGAACCGCGTTACATCACCAGAATAAATGCTGAATATCTTCAGGTTCTGTATTGCAAAAGGTACATTTATCGTTGTTACTGATTTTCATATTTTTAAGTGTTTTGTTTGTAGCAATAATTCTGTGAACTATCCGGATTTGAAACCATTTAAGTTTGACATCAGTTATTTTCTGAATCTTTTTGAAAACAACATTCCAGTTTATATCTGTTGGTAGTTTTGTGTTCCACTTACTACAACATTTTGGGTCTTGACCGTTGTTAGTTAGTATATCGTAGTATTGTTTCGTTCCTTTGTGGCTTGAATAAATAATTTGAAGGGACTTCTTCAAATTTAAAGCATAGTTATTATGAATATCAATGTCCATTTTTCTTATGTATTTTTTAATCGCTTGAATTACTCCAAAATAGGTGATAAAGTTCGAAATTAGTCCATATGAAGTTCTGAATTCATCATATGTCAAAAAGTGACCATTGTTTTCCATAAGATGAGAAACACAGAAGATAATCCATCTTTTGTATAAGATTGTTTTATTTCCAATCCGTATATTGTTGTTACAAAATATAGGTTCAGTAGTAAATTCTTCAGAAGTTGTTGGTTTTATTTTTGCTGTTAAATCTTTATAGGCATTTAACACATGTTGCCAAAACATGTTGACTTTGGTATTAACTGGTAGACATGATCCACATATTTAGGTTGTCCATCATGGGAAACATAACAGTTATATTGTTTTTCCATTTATGGTTTGTATTATTTAATTTCCGTATCCAGATAAGCTTTAGCGAGTTTATAAACTGCTTTATGTCAATCAAACCAAGTCCTCCTTTATGAACACGTTTTACTGCAGACTTTCTGTCAATGCGGTCTGGTTTTCCTTTCCATGTAAATTTGAAACACAACTTTTGTAAGTTTTTAGTAAAGCTGTTAGGTGGATTAGGGAGAAGCATCCACAGATGTATTATTTTAGATAAAATTAAAGATTTTGGAACAGCTATTCGTCCCAGTGGGGTGACTAATCATTTTATCCATATCTTAAATAACTTCAAGATTTCAGAAAATTTATCATCATAATTAAGTTTTTCACAGTCTGTCAAGTCTGCGGTAAACCAAACACCCAAAATCTTAAATTTTGATTGATTCCATTCCATTTTTAGATGTGGTAGATATTTGGTTGTGGAATTTTTCTTATTTCCAAACCACACAGCTCGTGTTTTACTGGTGTTTATCACTAAACCGGATTTCTGTGCAAATTTATTTAATGTGTTAATAGTTTCTTCAAAAGAAGTTGCATCACCTTTTTTTATGATTTGTGTATCATCAGCATATTGTGAAATCTTTTGTGTACAGTTGTTATTAGTTATACCTTTTATTTTATCATTTTCTCTTATCATGATTCCAAGAATTTCTACACACAGTATGAATAAATAATGTGAAATGGGGTCTCCTTGTCGGCATCCTCTCTCAATTGGAAACCATGAGGAAGTATTTCCATTTACAATAACAGTTGATTTGATTTCATTATAAAAAGTGCGGATCCATTGACAGATGTCCGGACCAAACCCAAATATTTTCAAAACTTCCATCATGAAGTTCCAGTCTATAGAGTCAAACGCCTTTTCAAAGTCAATACAAAGAAGTAAACCTTGAAGATTATTGTAGTTCAAATAATGAATAGTGTCATATATTAATCTGATATTGTCCCCTATATATCTGTTTGACATGAAACCGGTCTGATCTTCGTTAATAAGAGAAGGGAGGACCGATTTGAGACGATTGGCTGTACATGAAGCACCAATTTTATATACGACGTTTAGCAGAGAGGAGAGGAGAGCAGAGCAGAGAAAGAGGAGAGGAGATCAGAGAGAGAAGAGAGCAGAGAGAGAGGAGATCAGATTGAGAGCAGAGAAAGAGGAGAGGAGATCAGAGAGAGAAGAGAGCAGAGAGAGAGGAGAGCAGAGAGGAGAGGAGAGCAGAGAGAGAGGAGAGGAGAGCAGAGAGAGAGAGAGGAGAGCAGAGAGAGCAGAGGAGAGAGAGAGAGGCAGAGAGAGAGGAGAGCAGAGAGAGAGGAGAGCAGGGAGAGAGGAGAGCAGAGAGAGAGAGAGAGAGCAGAGAGAGGAGGCAGAGAGAGAGGAGAGCAGAGAGAGAGGAGAGCAGGAGAGAGAGAGGAGAGAGAGAGAGCAGAGAGAGAGAGAGTGAGAGAAGGAAGCAGAGGAGAGAGAGAGGAGAAGAGGAGAGCAGAGAGAGAGGGAGGGAGAGCAGAGAGAGAGAAGGGAGCGAGAGGAGGAGCAGAGAGAGCAAGAGGAGAACAGGGAGAGAGGAGAGCAGAGAGAGCAAGACCACCAAAATGATTAGAGAACCAATCAAACACTGCTGGCACCACCCACCAGAATGATTAGAGAACCAACCACCAGAATGATTGGAGAACCAACCACCAGAATGATTGGAGAACCAGACGAACACTGCTGGCACCACCAGAATGATTGGAGAACCAGTCGAACACTGCTGGCACCACCAGAATGATTGGAGAACCAGCCACCAGAATGGTTGGAGAACCAGACGAACACTGCTGGCACCACCAGAATGATTGGAGAACCAGTCGAACACTGCTGGCACTACCAGAATGGTTGGAGAACCAGACGAACACTGCTGGCACCACCAGAATGATTGGAGAACCAGACGAACACTGCTGGCACCACCAGAATGATTGGAGAACCAGACGAACACTGCTGGCACACCAGAATGATTGGAGAACCGGTCGAACACTGCTGGCACTACCAGAATGATTGGAGAACCAGACGAACACTGCTGGCACCACCAGAATGATTGGAGAACCAGACGAACACTGCTGGCACCACCAGAATGATTGGAGAACCAGACGAACACTGCTGGCACCACCAGAATGATTGGAGAACCAGACGAACACTGCTGGCACCACCAGAATGATTGGAGAACCAGACGAACACTGCTGGCACCACCAGAATGATTGGAGAACCAGTCGAACACTGCTGGCACCACCAGAATGATTGGAGAACCAGACGAACACTGCTGGCACCACCAGAATGATTGGAGAACCAGACGAACACTGCTGGCACCACCAGAATGATTGGAGAACCAGACGAACACTGCTGGCACCACCAGAATGATTGGAGAACCGGTCGAACACTGCTGGCACCACCAGAATGATTGGAGAACCAGACGAACACTGCTGGCACCACCAGAATGATTGGAGAACCGGTCGAACACTGCTGGCACCACCCACCAGAATGATTAGAGCATGAAAATGGGCAGCGAACAGACCGACTTTAATGATGCCAACTGAGAATAATAATATATCACATTTATATAGCGCTATTCTCCCACACATAGGTAAGGACTGACTGCGCTTTACATTAATTAGTTCATACACACACAAACACACACATACACAGATACAAACAAACAAACAAACGAATAAATACACCACACCACACCACACGCGCATACACACAAAGATGCTGAGGTAGGCTACACTCAAGCCTGTTAGGCGAGAGACCCTTGACCCTAGTTGTCATATATTCAGGGCACAAACTGAAGAATTACATAGAAAAGCAGAAAAAGAAGCAGAACGTTGACAGCAATAAACCAGGTCTGGATAATCAAAGTGAAATGGAATCAATTTCAACGGAATTAATGTGAAATGCGTTTCATTTCCTCCCGTAATTCGTGAGTGAGATAAACGTGTAGAGGAGAAGGAGAGGGACAGAAGGTAGGAGGTCTCCACATTCGCACATCACGATAAGACATGAAAGATGGGACGCTGAGAGAAAGAAAGAAAGAGAGAGAGACAAACAGACAGACAGATAGACATAACAAAGAGACAGAGACTTTGGGAAAGAGAGAGAGAGAGAGAGAAAGACAGACAGACATAGAAAGAGAGACAGACAGAGAGAGAAAAAGAGACAGACAGACGGACATGAACTCGAGATGCTCGGACAGACTGAAGTACATGTAATCATGATGACAAAAGTGGCCTGGAGGGAGATGGCGGTGTCCAGATGTGCAGCGGCCAACCCCGAACCCTATGATGCCAACAAGTGAGACAGGTTAGGATTTTGCGCAGCGCAGGCTCTGGGCGTTTGCCAGATAATTGTTAGCAGACGTGGCTGGAGGGCATATGGTATTGCCCGAGTGTGGTGAATCACTGTGGATCAAGCAACCTCAACGCCTGTCCTACTCTGCAGACAGGATGGCACTTGTAATAGAACCATGGACTTCAGTTCAATTCCAGCCTGTTGAGCCATAAAGTTTCAATTCAGTTTCTCAGGATGACATTTCCGCGCTCGGAATGAATTCCATATAATAATAATAATTACAATATTTATATAGCGTAAAATCTTGATCAAATCAAATCTAAGCGCTGAAGCAGACACACACGCACGCACGCACGCACGCACACACACGCACGCACACACACACACACCTAATCACAAAACAAGAACACACACACACACACACACACACACACACACGCATGGCTATAAATGGGGAGAAAGAATAAAAGCAAGAATAAAAGCAATGGAAAATTATAGAGAGCATAGCATATACAATTATATATTATAACCATGTGATGCCCCTCCGAGCGGAGACAGGCTGCAGAGGGGGGGGGGGGGGGTTGATTGAGGTTAGGATTTTATGCGGAGGAGAAAAGGTGAGTTTTGAGAGCGGACTTGAAGGAGACAAAAGTAGGTTGCTGACGGACTGAGAGAGGAAGTTTGTTCCAGGAGAGTGGACCAGAAACAGAGAAGGCTCGTGGACCAATAGGTATTGAGCTTAGTGCGTGGAAAGCGAAAAGTCAGAGGATCGGAGGCAGAGCAGAGGGTACGTGAGGGAAGATAGATCTCAAGTAGGCTTGACAGGTAATCGGGGGCTGCGTTATTGAGGCTTTTGTAGCACATGGTGTCTAGTTTGTACTGTATGCGCTTTGATACAGGGAGCCAGTGAAGTTGTGCCAGGAGAGGAGATATGTGGTCAGCTTTTTTCTTTTTGAGTACAAGGCGTACAGCATTGTTTTGAATGCGCTGTAGGATGTGAATGGTGGAGGCAGGAAGACCAGACAGGAGGAATTGCAATAGTCAATGCGAGACATTATGAAGGAGAGAACGAGTTTTGCAGTTGTTTCAACAGAGAGATACTTCCTGATCAGCCTTATACGATGGAGATGATAGTAGCAAGATCTGGCAGTTTGAGAAACAAAGTTGTTCATGGAGAGGGTAGAGTCAATGCAGACACCAAGGTTTTTAGCTGAATCAGAAATTGGGACTGATGTGTTACATAATGGGAGAGAAAGAGGAGGCAGCTGAGAAAGTTTCTGACGGGTGCCAATGAGGATAGCTTCTGTCTTGTCGTCATTAAGCTGAAGTTTGTTGAACGTCATCCAGTTCTTAATGTCCGAGTAACACTCAGTGGTGCGAGTCAAGAGGCGCTGTATATTATCAGGTGAGTCACTGTCTTGAAGTTGGGTGTCATCAGCATAGAAGTGGTGTTTTATAGAGTGGGAGTTGATGATGGTGGACAGGGGGGAGGTGTAAGGAGTGAAAAGAACAGGGCCAAGGACAGATCCTTGTGGAACACCACAGGTCAGGTATGCAGGTTGAGAGTAAGTGCAATTGATGAGAACAGTTTGTTTTCTGTTTGATAGGTATGAAGTGAACCAGGACAGAGCAATGTCAGAGATGCCAAAAGTATGATGAAGTCTAGAAAGGAGAATACCATGATCAATGGTATCAAAGGCTGCAGACAGATCAAGGAGTGTGAGGAGAGAGACTTTGCCAGTATCAGTTGCAAGGAGGAGATTGTTGAGAATGTGTAGTAGGGCAGTTTCAGTGCTATGGCACTGGCGGTAGGCTGACTGAAAAGGATTGAGGAGATTGTTGGCAGACAGGTGAGAGTTCAGCTGGTTGAGGACGACTTTTTCAAGGAGTTTTGACAAGAAAGAGAGATTAGAGATAGGCCGGTAATTTTTCAGTTCATTTGGGTCTAAATTGTGTTTCTTGAGGAGAGGGTGAACAATAGCAGACTTGAAAGAATCTGGGACAGTTCCAGTTTGAAGAGAAGTGTTGATGATGTCAGTGATAATGGGAGGAGAGTAGGGAGACAGTCGGAGTAGAGAGAACCTGGAAGAGGATCCAGTTCGCAGGTTTTGAACGACATGGATCTGATTGTGTTGAAAATTTCTTCTTGTGAGACTGGGGTAAAAGTAGTAAGAGGTGTGCCAGAGAAGGAAGGGCATGGTTGACAGGGTGTCCTGTCAAGCCTGTCACGAAGAGTTTGTATTTTGGTGGTGAAATACTTGGAGAATACAGATGGGAGTTCTTCATTTGTATGTTTTGATGGGAGAGGTAAATCTTTTCGTGTGCTAAGGAGATGATTCATGGTTGTAAAGAGTTCTTTTGAAGAAGAGGCATTCAGGATTTTGGTTTGGAAATAGCTTGTTTTTGCTGATGCAATGAGGGTGGATACTTTTGTTTTAGAGGCTTGGAAAAGTTCCCTGTGTACAGTGAGTTTGGATTTGCGCCAACGGCGCTCTGCTCTGCGGCGGGCACGTTTTGCACAGGTGATCTCATGAGTGAGCCAGGGGTTAGGGGGGCGGTCAGGTAAAAGACGGGTTGTGGCTGGAGCATGAGTGTCCAGAAGATGGTGGAGAGTAGTATAGAATTCATCGGCAAGGTTATGTGACTTTTCAGAAAGGAGACGGGAGGCATCAGATGAAAATGTGGAGAGGTCGATAGATTTGAGATTGCGTCGAGTCACTGTGCGCATGGTACGGGAAGGAGGAGAAATGTCGAGAGAACAGAGAATTGCAGAGTGGTCAGATGGAAGGGCTGAAGTTAGACGGGTAGAAAGAACTAAGCAGTTGTCAGTAGCGGAATTGTGGTGATCACGAGAAATGATCCAGTCAAGAATGTGACCTTTTTGATGGGTTGGTTCAGAAATGTGTTGAGTCATATTGTGATTGGACAGAGAGTTGATGATATGTCTTGTTCGTTCTTTAATTTAACGTCTTTTCACTATAAGTGATATGTCTTGTGTCATAACGGTGAGTGTTGTCATAGTGGACATTGATGTCACCTAGAATGATGAGATTTCCAGGTAAGAGGCAGTAGTGGTCAAGCAATTGGTCAAAGTCAGAGAGAAACGTGGATGTGGTGAGTTTGTTGGCAGAGCTAGGTGGGGGTCGATAGACACAGGAGAAGGTGATGGGGTGAGGGGTGGATTGGAAGGATATTTCAACGTGCTCGAAAGAAGGATGGGAGAAAGGCAGAGACTGCGAGAAAGATAGGCGGGAATGGAGTGAGTCGTTGTAAAGGATGGCGATACCGCCACCTCGGGATGAGCGATGGAAAGAAGCAAGCCTGTAACCACTCGGAGTGAGGCTAGCATGTATAGGTTCGTGACCAAGGGGGTTAAGCCATGTCTCTGTGATAAAAGCAATGTCAACATGCTCATCTGCGATAAAATCAGCAATGACTTCCGCTTTGCCATCCTTGCATGTTGACTGAGCATTAAAAAGGCGAAGACGGCAGAGGAGGAGACGAAGTTTGCAGCAGCGAGGTCGAGGGCAGGGGCACTGGAGGAGACGAAGAAGCAGGAGACGAAAAGTGGCGTCGGGCAGGAGGCAGGTTGTGCCAAAGACGGTGGAGACGTCCACCACGACAGGATCGCGCACTAACGTCATAGGTACCATTTGATCCAGAACGATCACGGCACAAGCCTTAAGCCTACACATATATACATATGAGCTGGCCAGGTCCTGAGGTCCTACCAAGATAACCGTGGGGTCGTAGGGGAGTGAGGTAGCACAGACCTCAACTTTTCCCGGGGCCAGCACCACGAGGGCGGCGCCCATCCCCTCTCCCTCGATTCAAATTCATATTCATATTCACTTTTTTTACCAAGACTTCAGAAAGGCAAGAAAGTTAATAGGTCTTCAAATGGTGGGACCTGGGAAATCAACCTATCTCTCCGATATTTTATACCAACAAGACAGCCGGGCAATGCTTTGCTCTTCATGATTTTCATACGTCGTGGGATCTTTAGCGTGCGCAGCCAGAAGACACACGCGTCCGACTCGTTTTTCGTCCCCTTCCGAAGGATTAGACGTTCAGTTCGATTTTCCGGTCAAAGTGAGGAGAAAAGTCGAGGCCTCTACGGGGAGCGAACTCTTGATTGAACCTTGAGTTTAGTTATTGGTAGGCGAACGTCTGAACCAATCTGCCACTCTTCTCCCTCTGTCCGAGCCATAAAGAGGGTGAGCAGGGAAGGTGGGGTGGGGCTGGGGGAATGGTATCAGCAATGATGTAAGACAGCTTGGGGGGTAGACCGGAAGACATGGACGGAAGAGGTGGGTAGGGGTGAGGGTGGGAGAGAGTAAGACAGACAGATCTGACGACACAAGGGCACATAAATATTCATCAATGGAGATCCAGATCTTCTCGCTGAACCGTTTCACAGCAATCTTCAAGAGGTTCTAATCTGCATCTCAGCCTGAGCTCTTACCCCTTCCCCACCCCCACCCCCACCCCCAAAATCTCTCTCTCTCTCCCCCCCTCTCTCTCTCCCTCTCTCTCTCTCTCCATCTCTCTCGCTCTCTCTCTCTCTGTGTCTCCGTCGCTGTCTGTCTGTCTATCTCTGTCTATCTCTCTCTCCCCCCCCTCTCTCTCTCTCTCTGTCTCCGGTTCTGTCAGTCTGTCTATCTCTGTCTCTGTCTCTGCCTGTCTTTCTCTCTCTCCCCCTCTCTCTCTCCTTCTCTCTCTGCCTCCCTCTGTGTGTGTGTATCTCCGTCTGTCTCTCTATCTCTCTCTGTGTCTCCGTCTATATCTGTTTCTGTCTGTCTGTTTTCTGTTTGTCTCTCTCTCTCTGTCTCTCTCTCTCTCTCTCTCTCTCTCTCTCTCTCTCTCTCTCCTCTCTCTCTCTCTCTATGTAGGGGCAGAACACCCACGTCACGTTATTATATCATTCCATCCATACACATGGGTAGGGAGACAGGCAACACGTTCTGTGGCACTGTGTCACGCTATGATCTCGCTATGCCACACGGTCCGCGATAATCATGCAGACCTGAACAACGTTTTTGTGTCATTCAACTCGCTTCATTTCACTTTTGTGGTAAATTTCTGTTATAAGAGAAAATATAAGATGATCAGCAATCAGTTCACAAACTTTTCTGAACGGTTTGGTCAGCTTAGTTGATCAGTGGTCTGGAGATGTATTATCTGGAGTTCAGTCCAGCCCGCTACATAATTGTCTTGCTGCTGTTCGTCTTAAAGTTCCAGTCATTTTGGTGGTGTCTGCTCGGGTTTCGTAGGTTCCCCCTCCCCAGTGTCATTTCAAGATCAGGCCAGGTGCAGGTTAAAATGCTAACTAACTAAACTAATTAACTAACTAACTAACTAACTAGCTAGCTAGCTAAGTAAGTAAATAAATAAGTAACTAACGACCTAGCTGCCTACCTACCTCTACCTACATACCTACCTACCAACTAATTAACTAACTGACTGACTGACTAACTAACCAACTAACTTACTAACTAACTAGCTGCTTACCGGCCTACCAACTAACTAATTAACTAACTGTCTCTCTCTCTGTCTCTGTCTGTCTCTCTCTCTCGCTCTGTCTCTGTCTGTCTGTCCTGTCTGTCTGTCTGTCTCTCACCTCTGTCACCTCTGTCACCTCTCTCTCTCTGTCGGGACAGAACACCAACCAACTAACCAACTAGCCAACCAACCAACCAACCAACCAACCAACCTACCTATCCAACCTACCGACTGACCGATTGACTGACTGACTCACTCAATCACTAACTGACTGACTAACTAAATGAATAAACGAACGAACAAACAAACAAACAAATAAATAAATAAATAAATAAATAATCAAACAACGAAAAAGATTTTTGAAAAAGCTCCCACCTCAGTATTACAACATAAATACAGTATTATTTACCTAGCACCAACACGGTTAAGATCACACAGTTAAGTTCGCCTAGTCGCCAATCTCTATTTCTATTCATATCTATAGTCCATGGGATTTTTTGAGAACCAGCGTAAAATTCTCTCCACACATCACGTAAGCTTAAGCCGAAGAGGGTATTGGCTTTAAACGGTCGGCATAATTCAAGAGTGAGAAACCTTTGAAGCAGTATCTGATGGCAGGTCACTGAATTTGTGCATTGTCGAGACTTGATCGAGGGTTGACTGTTTTACAGCAATGATCGAGGGTTTCTGCTGTCCAGCCATTTCCCCCACCCCACCCCTCTCGACCCACCCCTTTCCCCCGCCCCCACTCCCGAAGGCTTAAAACCATGATGGATGGGAAATGCATTAATTTCAGGGTAGGAGGATCTGTCCTGTTCTGGAGGTTTGTTGGTTGTTCGTTCAAGTCGTAGGATCAGGTTCTTGGTGGATTGAGTCAGTGACCTGCTTTGATGGACATAGAGAAATATGCCTGGTGGAGTGGTTTGTTGGGTGGGACAAGCTTGTGGAATAACAGCTCTCTCTCTCTCTCTCTGTCTCTCTATCTCTGTCTCTCTCTTTCTCTCTCTCTCTCTCTGTATCTCTATCTGTCTGTCTGTCTCACTCACACTCTTTCTATTTGTCTGTCTCACTCTCTCTCTCTCTCTCTCCTCTCTCTCTTCTCTCTATCTATCTGTCTGTCTATCTCTTTATCCTCTCTCTCTCTCTCTCTCTCTCTCTCTCTCTCTCATAGTCAGTTTAATCGATCCGATAGATCAGTTGTTTTTTTTCAGCGGACTGGGTTGGTTCTCTTGACACAGCCATTGACTCAGGATCTGATGTCTCCAGTTCAATCCCAGTGCTTAACAACAAACACTGACCTGTTCGCTGTCACTCCCAATGTTTCCATCATTCTGCTGGTGTCAGCTTAGTACCTGTTGGCCTCTTCCCAGTCCCCATTTCAAGACCTTCCAGTGCATAGAGTTGTACACAGACCCATGAAGTCTATAAGACAACTGCTGGCAGATTTGGGTGGAACGCATATGGAACTCTCCGAGTGCGATGAATCCCTCTTGAACTAACTCCAAATTCAGAGAGAAGACTACACAGCTTCGGAGAAGAGTGGCAGAATGGTTCAGACGTTCGCCTACCAATAACTAAACTCGAGGTTCCCGTAGAGGCCTCGACTTTTCTCGTCAGTTTGACACGAACTGAACGTCTAGTCCTTCGGAAGAGGACGAAAAACGAGTCAGACCCGTGTGCCTTCTGGCCGCGCAGGCTAAAGATCCCAAGGCAGTTGAAAATCGTGAAGAGCAAGGCATTGCCCGGCTGCCTTGGTAAAAAACATTGTATAGATATATTATAAAAATTCTCCCTGCTTCCCTCTTATTCCTTTGGTATTACCTATATGCCTTGGAAGCAACCCTGTATATGTTCTGTCTTGTCTATGTGTGTGTGTTTGGTCAGTTCAAGAATAAAAGACTATGTCAATCTTGAACATAAGACCAATATATTGTATTATTTCTCTCCTCTCTCATAGTTGTGTGTAGGGTAGTTGCAGAGTATAAAGGTAGGCTTGGGCGCTCCTTTTTTGAGGAGTGTTCTGAGCTTACGGTTTTTGTGCTTTGTATCTGCTTCTATGCTAGCTGAATGGGTAGCGCAAACTATGTTAGATTTGAGAAGTTCAACAACATGGGAGATAATTTCTACGTGACTCTCAAGAGTTATGTCCTTTGGTTGATATTGTATAGATAGGTTGATTTCACAGGTCCCACTCCTTGAAGACCAATTAGCCTTCTTGCGTTTCTGAAGTCTTGGTTAAAAAAATGTGAACATGAATATGAATTTTAATCGAGGGAGAGGGGATGGGCCCCGCCATCGTGGTGCTGGCCCCGGGAAAAGTTGAGGTCTGTGCCACCTCACTCCCCTACGACCCCACGGTTATGGCACTATCTAGATAGGACCTCAGGACCTGGCCAGCTCGTGGGTTTATGTGCAGGCTTAAGGCTTGTGCCGTGATCATCATCATCATCACTGTCTAAAATCCAACCACTGCGTAGAGCCATATCAAGGATACAACCATTTCAGAACATACGCGACACCTCAATGACCCTGAACAAAATGAGCAAGAAAATGAAGTGCACATATCAATGTATTCACCAACATAATCTAAGAATACACCCCTGGCCTTGACCATTCTGCCCAATTTATCAACAGGGAGTTTAACAGGACCAAAACCAACCCAAACCAAACCAAACCAAACTAAACCAAACCAAACCAAACCAAATCAAATCAAACCAAACCAAACCAAAACCAAACCAAACAACAAAACAAAACAAAACAAAATCAAACCAAACCAAACCAAACAACAAAACAAAACAAAACAAAACAAAATCAAACCAAACCAAACCAAACCAAACCAAAACCAAACCAAACCAAACCAAACCAAACCAACTAAACCAAACCAAACCATTGAACACGTGCAGGTGACTGGACCAGCACGGCAAACAGCAGAACACACAAGCCTGTTGCAGCGCTGTCACCACTATCAAGGAGAGCGGTAGTCTCAGTTCTACCGACACAGTATAATAATCATCATGCTCATGACTTTCCCACATGTCAACAGCTTGGCAACATTTTGATACATTCTTCACTGTAATCTGCCTGTCTTGCTTGCTTGTTGAAACAGCAAGATGCATAAATTGGCCACCAGCCTTGGAATCCCTTTCCATAGAATATCAGACATTTTAGTAATGTTTCATCTTTAAAAAAAAAATCCCACCTCAAAACTTTGGCCTACTTCTTCAGACAAGTTCTATGTCCATGATCTTTCTGATATTTTGTAGCCTGATTCCATGTCCACTGTATGATGAACAGATCTGTGACTGCCAATGTGTGTGAGAGAATGTGTCTTTGATAAGTGCCAAGATCCAAAGACAAGGTGTTATATAACTACAAGTCATCATCATCATCACATGGTTAGGATTATTGTTACCATTATTTCTTCTTCTTCTTCTTTTTCTACTGCTGCTACTTCAACTACAACTACTACTACTTCTGCTACTGCTGCTGCTACTACTACTACTACGACAACGACGATGACGACGGCGGCGGCGGCAATAACTGACGCTATCACCCATGAGCCCCACGAAGTCAAGAGGACTGACCAGACAGCTGACCACATGTTGTAACGGTGTCACCTTCATCCAACAGAGCGACACAAGACATGGCCTACTATACTCCTTTGACCATCAAGCTCCATGGCGGCCTGCAGCAACTGGGAGGACAACAGCCCTGACACAGTCATCGTCAGATATGGCCTGAGCACGTAGATGGCGAGTGAAAGGAGAAGAAGAAGAAGAAGAGGAAGAAGAAGAAGAGGAAGAAGAAGAAAAAGAAGACGAAAAAGAAGACATAGAAGAAGGAGGACGAGAAGAAGAAGAGGAGGGGGAAGAATAGGAGGAGGAAGAAGAACAAGAGGAAGAAGGAAGAGGAGGAAGAAGAACAAGAAGAAGAAGCAGGAACAGGAGGAGGAGGGGGGGAGGAAAAAAAAGAACAAGAAGAACGAGAAGAAGGAGGAAAAAGAAGAAGGAAGAAGAAGAAGGAAGAATGTAAAGACGAAGGAAACAAAAACAAGAACAAGAAGGAAGAAGGAAGAATATAAAGACGAAGAAGAAGAATAGAAAGAAGAAGAAAGAGGAGGAGAAGAAGAAGAAGAGGAGGAGGAGAAGAAGAGGAGGAGAAGAAGAAACTTTGAGCCACCAAACCGTTTCGTAAATCGTCAATTGGTTTATTATGCAAATAACGGGACTAATTCATTCAATAATGTAGCCCAAGGCACGTAACAACGTAACAGCCCTTTGAATTTTTAAGTTAGAGTAACACACTCTCTCTGTCTCCCTCTCTTTGTGTAAGTGTGAATACGTGTTGAATTGAAGGTTATCCTATCGCTCTGAAGCCGTAGGGGAATGAGGTGGTAGAGACTTCAACTCTTTTGGACCATCATCATATGAGAGTGGTATCCGTCTTCTCTCCTTTGCTGATTTACCTTCCTCAAATCTCACCAAGGTCTACTTTAAAACCTTCACCTGGAAATCTCGTTATGTTAATTAACCTACGTGTATATGAGAGTATGTATGTGTAGATGTTTTTTCTTTTTAGTTCAAACTTTTATTTAACAGTTTCTTATTTTTAAGTGTGTGTGTGGTGTGTGTGTGTGTGTGTGTGTGTGTGTGTGTGTGTGTGTGTGTGTGTGTGTGTGTGTGTGTGTGTGTGTGTGTGTGTGTATGTGTGTGTGTGTGTGTGTGTGTGTATGTGTGTGTGTGTGTTAGCGTTTCGAGTTTTATCGGATGTATATATGCACGCTGTTTTTGCTCACACTGCGCAGGCGGTATATTGCTGCACAGTGTGCATACTTCCGTCCACTGTAAGCGTGCATGCTGGGTGTTTTCATGTGTTTGTTTTCAATATTTATTTCTTATCAACTTTTAAAACCTTTTTTATCATAAAAAGTACATGCAACCAACTGTGAAATAGCCGATAAATTTTGATAATTACAGTTGAAAGATCTGAAACTGACCTTAATTTAGAATACAACTTGACACTCGTTTGATCTCACATCAAACTATATCAGAACTTACTGAGTGGATGTTTTAATAACTGATTGGAGATTTTTTATAAATCATAGCCTGCTAGTTCAGTATAAAATTTTCACTGCACGCATGTAGGTAATTGCATACGCAAATAGATTTTTTTCTTTCTTTCGTTTTTTTTTTTCACTTCTCAAGATTGTATATGCATTTTGTGTATTCATTCCTGTTTTTGTTTGTTTCATATCAATCAGAGGTGCAGTGCATGTTTGTCTGTCTGTGACAAAAGCGCAATGAAAAATATGCAAATAAGTTGCAGTGTAGCCATAGAAAATCTACTGAAAGGTGTTCAGTTTTCATTTTGTGGCCTGTTAGCTGAGCAGACCATACCGTCATGTACTAATCAGGGGTTTTGGGTTCAATCCTTGGTGGGCCACAGTGCTTTTCAACGCGCTGACTGGGTTATTGCTATTGTTATCGTTGAAAAACTCTGTGAAACATGCAAAGCTTCCCCAAGAGAGTTTTACAAGAGTGTGAAAGCGATGAGAGTGCGAGATGAACCTTTCGATCCGACCACTATCATCAACGATGCAAAAGGAGAAGCATTGCATGAAGAGGAGAAAATAGTGAAGAGATGGGAAAACTATTTCAAAGACCTACTCAACCCATCAGGAATACGGGCACAAGACACACAGTCCCGGTTCACCCCCAGCCACCCAGACCACTCAGAACCTACCATCCTAGAGAGTGAAGTAAAAAAAGCAGTGAAGACCAGTCCTAAAGGCAAGGCAGCTGGAGTCGACGGCATAACAACTGAAGCCATCCATGTGTGCGGTGAAACCGGAATTCAGTGGCTCACCACCATCTTTCAGAAAGCTTGGGAGGAGAGAAAAGTACCAGAAGACTGGCAAAATGCAATAGTGGTGCCAATATGGAAGAAGAAGGGCAGCAAGAAAGACTGTATTACCTACAGAGGCATATCACTACTCAGCCATGTAGGGAAAATGTACGCAAAGATCCTGGAGCAGCGCACTGGAGCGAAAACAGAACATCTCCTCAGTGACGCCCAATTTGGCTTCAGAAAAGGAAGAGGGTGCACCGATGCAATCTTTGCACTCCGACAACTGTGCGAGAGGGCGATCGAATATGACCGAGATCTCCATCTTGTATTCGTTGATCAAGAAAAGGCCTTTGATCGAGTCAACAGAGACAAGCTATGGAAGGTCCTCGAGCAGTACGACGTCAAGGGCCAGCTGCTAGACAACATTCGGGCCATCTATGCCAACAGCAGGAGTGCAGTCCGCACCGCCAGTGGAACATCTGACTGGTTCCCAGTGACATCGGGAGTAAGGCAGTGCTGTAATCTCTCCCCTCTTCTCTTCGTGATCTATATGGATCAGATTACGAAGGAGGCAAACCCAGACCCTGAGGCACTCAATGAATTCATGTTTGCGGACGACCAGGCAATGGTGAACAATGACAAGATACAGCTAAAGGAGCACACAGACCAGCTCAATGAAAGCTGCGAGACATACGGCATGAAGATCAGCGTCAGCAAGACCGAGGTCATGACTGTCAGTAAGAGACCAAACAAACTGGATATCAACATCAACGGAACCCAGTTGAAGCAAGCCAGTGAATTTAAATACCTGGGCAGCATCTTCACTGAAAATGGCAAACTAGACAGAGAAATCGAGACCAGATGCCAGAAAGCCAACGCAGTCAGCTACCAACTTGCCCCTCTCCTGAAACACCCCAGCATTCCCACCAGCACTAAGGCGAAACTCATCAACGCCATTTTTCTACCAACGCTGACATACCAGTGCCAGACATGGTCCCTAACTAAAGTCCTCGAGAGAAAACTGGTCACCTGTGAAATGAAATGCCTGAGGAAAGCAGTAAACAAGACAAGGCGGGACAAGATCAGAAATGAGGTGATACGAGATATGGTAGGAGCAACACCAATCCTACAACACGTCGAACATATGAGGATCAAGTGGTTCGGACACCTCACACGTATGCCCCTAAACCATCCAGCTCTTCGGGCATACAACACCAGATACTCTGGCTGGAGAGCCAGAGGAAGACCAAGATGACGATGGAGCGACTCCGTGGCAGACACCCTCAGAGCTCACGAGATGTCCCTTCTCCAGGCCACCCGCCTTGCTGCTGACAGATGACTGTATCTCCCCGCGACGCCCACCGGTACAAGCGGAAGGAAAAAGTAAAAGTAAAGTAAGTAAGTATCGTTGTTTAAGGCCCAGCCGACTACGTACAGCCATATCAGGGCTACAACTGCTTCAAAACATACGAAAACTCCAACAGGAAAAAAACAACAACAAACAAACAAACAAAAAACAAACAAACAAACAAACAAACAAACAAACAAGAAAACAACCGGAAAATTAAGTACATATATCAATGCATTCGCGCACATAATTTGAAACCATGCCCCCAGCGTTGACCACTCCGTCCAATTGATCGCACAGTGGATTAAAAAAAAAACACCACACCTGAGTACAAATTCAAGCATACCAAAGGACACCAAAACATATCTAAAAACGGGCATAAATTACCTAACATTGCTTCCGCATATCTCAACCCCTAGAGCCAAAAATGCACTTAATACATGCACCCAAATATCAATCCTAAGGAAAAGTACGTAAGACTTTATCGAACACATACAGGTAAATGGACCAGCAAGGCAGAAAATGATAGGAAGAAATGACAGAAAGCATAGGCACAAAGCAGAAACAAAGAGAGTGACAGATAAGAAGACATTTCTTGCACAGAATTTCCAGAAGATGGAGATACTATTTATACTGAAAGAGCCCCCGGCATCCCCACGGGGGGCGTTGACTGGGTCTTGCGAGCAGAAGAGCTAAGGACTGAAGAGTTGATGTCTAGAGTTCAGTCCTAACCTGCAACGTAAACCACTGGTCTGTTCGCTGCCCATCTTGATGTTCCAATCACTCTGGAGGTGTCAGCTTGCTGTTTCATGGGTTTTGTTTCCCCTCCCCTCCATTTCAACACCTCAACATTGCATGTAGTTCTGCACTCGCTCAAGGAGTCTGCTAGATAACAGATGACAGATTTAGAGGAGTGCTTATGAAATTGTCAGAGAGCAATGAATCCTTATTGAATAAACTCTAACTCAGTTTTCATTTCTGTGTTTTGTGTCGTCTTCCTAAAAGTTTATCTTTTGTTTTCTTTTGTAATTTAGATGAGATAATTTATTCTGTCCAATAAAGCTCTGTTTTGTTTCTTTCTTTTAATTTCTTTTTTCTTTCTTTTTTCTTTTTGTCTCCCTGTGTCTTTGTTCTCACCTTTGCAAGGGAAACAATCCTTCTTTCCCGTCGTGGGGCTACAGCCATCTATCCATATTTGCCTTACTGGAGAAAAAAATTATTGCGAGGAAAGCATGTGCACTGTTTTATAATTATATCTTAACAGGCCTTTTTATTAATATGGCGGTACCATTTTTTTGTCAAGGGAGAGAGAGGCAGTGAATAGTTATCACTGCCAAAAAGCATGTCGGCCAACACTGAGTGAAGCGGTACGTGATCAGGCACCGATCGTTTTACTGACATCCCCTGCTCTCAAAAAACCAGCAAGTCTTTCACCGGTAATCTAATTGTAAACCCTCTAACCCCTTCCCTCCCCGCCTACACACAAGCTGTTGTGTGTGTAAGTGAATTTCAAGGCCTGCTGAGCTTTGCCCCCTATTCACCTAACCCCCCTTCCTTCACTCTCTCACTTGCACTGGAGGCTTGTGTTTGACCTACATCCTCTCAGTTCGCAGGTCAACCCCTCGCTGTTGAATATTCATGTATATACATGACCCCAGGAGCATCAGTGTGCAGTTTTGAAACGTGAAAGAAAACGCGCTACAAGCTTTTGTGTTGGGATTCCATTCACTGATGGATTTATGGGAGTGTGTGTTGTGAATTTGCTTCTGTTGGAACGATCTACAAGTGCGAGGTGAGTGATTTCAAACTTTCTGTCTCACAGTCAGAGTCAGCGAACATGGGAGGCAGGGGGGAGACGAGGCCTACCTTGCCCTCTCGCGCGGACGTGGGGGAAGCAAGGGTGCCCCCACCGAGATAAATAAGAAACAAATATGGCTGCCCATGCATGTACTCTCTCGTTGTTAAAGAAATCGGCACACATCCTACGCTACTATTTGCTACAAAACCCATCAACGAGTTCTAGTTTGGAAATTGTAGAAACTTTCCTCGAAGCTGAACCCTCGGCGAACTTTCGAAACGTGTCGTTTTGACGCGGCGGTGTAGTGAGCGCACACTCTCACAAAGCTGACGGCGGCAATGATCTCATTCATTGTCCAGCCTTGCAGAACTGAATGTGTTGCTTTTTGTGTTCGCTCACCTCACGCCTGTTAAACTCCATCGCGCTTTGTTAACTCAAGACATGGTCTTACATTCGTAGTTTCGCTCATTTTGTTTTTGGTTTTACGAGCCGGGGGATGGTTTGTGTTTTTAACGAGACGTTCACGTTGAAATTCGTCCCAATCTTTTTAGAGTCCTCGACTGAAAAGTTCAGTTGAGGTTGAGTTTTACTGCCAAACTTTTACATTCTGTCACACTCGCGACACCAGTCAGGTGTTTGAATAATTAATATATATTAATATTAGATCTACATGGAATCCAAATTTCAGTCGTTTTGTTTTAGTTTTACAGGGAATTTTTTTTGTCTTTTTCATTAGACCTTTGCAGTCTTGATGCCCTCAAGACCTTGAAACACACCTGGGGTACAATGTAGAGGCTGGCCCAGAACAGGAGAGAGAGGAGAACCTTCGATGCTGCACGACATACTAACGGTGGAACAGGCAGTAATCAATTACAGTTCCTTATTTTAAAAGTTCGTCCCGGCCGTTCCCACTTCGCTTCTGCAGTTCAACTGGGGTTAATTTTTACTGCTAAACTTCTAACGTTCTGGGTATGTAAGAATAATTGGTGTGTGTTGCCTGGAAATATAATCAGCAACAGTATGAACAGAACAGGCCCGGTGGCTGAAAAAGAAATCGACCCCCCCATTAAAATAAAACCAGAAAGGTAGGAGAGGACTGCCTACACCTAACGGGATGTATTTTTAATATGTGTGTGTGTGTGTGTGTGTGTGTGTGTGTGTGTGTGTGTGTGTGTGTGTGTGTATGTGTGTTTAGAGGGACTAAAAATAACGTGTGCATGTAGGTAGCCACGCTTATCTCCTCCTGGCAGTGTTGTAAACACAAGAGCAGTGATTGATGTAGTGAGAGAGATGGTAATGCTCAACTCTACTGTGCGGCTTGTGTGTACGCGTAGAGCTTTGGCGAGGGTTCCGCATCTCTTGATGTTATGCTGGCCAGTTTCAAAATACATATATACACAGCTATATTTACCCCCACTGAGGCCATAGCTGAAAGGGGGAGGGGAGAATGATGGATGGCACAGAGGGGTAGGGATTAAAAGGAGAGGAGAAGAGAGAGGGGTATCAGATCGAATTTCAAGAAGAAATGTTTATTTTTGATAGTAATAGCAGGCGCAAAATAATGCCTTTTTTACACCCAGCCTTGGGTGGGGAAGGGGAGAGAAGGAAGGGGGAGAGAGAGAGAGAGAGATAGAGAGAGAGGGAGAGAGAGAGACAGAGATAGAGAGAGAGAGAGAGAGAGAGGGAGAGAGGGAGAGAGAGAGAGAGAGAGAGATAGAGAAATAGAGAAAGATAGATAGAGATAGTTAGATAGAGATAGATAGATAGATAGATAGATAGAGAGAGAGGAGAGAGAGAGAGAGAGAGAGAGAGAGAGAGAGAGAGAGAGAGAGGAGAAGCAGTGATTGATGCAGTTTGTCTAGAGGCATAAGATACGTCTTGGTTTTGGGGGAAGGTTATTTTTTTCCAATAAAATCAGCATAAATATTATGCACACATCTTAATACACCTTCACCTGCATGATTATCACTAATACAACACCTGAGACACCTGAGAGAGAAAGAGAGAGAGAGAGAGAGAGAAGATAGATAGATAGATAGATAGATAGATAGATAGATAGATAGATAGATGATAGATAGATAGATAGATAGATTAGATAGATAGATAGATAGATAGATGGATAGATAGAGAAAGAGAGAGAGAGATATCGGTAAATAGATAGATAGATAGATAGATAGATAGACAGATAGATAGATGTTTATTTATAAGGGGGATTTTTTTTAATACAGTTGCATGGGAACTTGTACACACACACACACACACGGACACACACACATACACACACAAACACATGCGCGTACACACACATACATGCACACAGATATACCCATGGACGAATGAAATGCTGGTGGATAGGGTTAGGGAATCAAAGGGTTGGGTTTTTGCAGTTGGTGGATAGGGTGAGGGAGTCAAAGGGTTGGGTTTTTGCAGTTGGTGGATAGGGTGAGGGAATCAAAGGGTTGGGTTTTTGCAGTTGGTGGATAGGGTGAGGGAATCAAAGGGTTGGGTTTTTGCAGTTGGTGGATAGGGTGAGGGAGTCAAAGGGTTGGGTTTTTGCAGTTGGTGGATAGGGTGACGGAGTCAAAGGGTTGGGTTTTTGCAGTTGGTGGATAGGGTGAGGGAATCAAAGGGTTGGGTTTTTGCAGTTGGTGGATAGGGTGAGGGAGTCAAAGGGTTGGGTTTTTGCAGTTGGTGGATAGGGTGAGGGAGTCAAAGGGTTGGGTTTTTGCTGTTGGTGGATAGGGTGAGGGAGTCAAAGGGTTGGGGGTTTGCAGTTGGTGGATAGGGTGAGGGAGTCAAAGGGTTGGGGGTTTGCAGTTGGTGGATAGGGTGAAGGAGTCAAAGGGTTGGGGGTTTGCAGTTGGTGGATAGGGTGAGGGAGTCAAAGGGTTGGGGTTTTTGCAGTTGGTGGATAGGGTGACGGAGTCAAAGGGTTGGGTTTTTGCAGTTGGTGGATAGGGTGAGGGAGTCAAAGGGTTGGGGTTTTTGCAGTTGGTGGATAGGGTTAGGGAGTCAAAGTGTTGGGATTTTTCAGTTGGTGGATGGGGTTAGGGAGTCAAAGGGTTGGGGGTTTTGCAGTTGGTGGATAGGGTGAGGGAGTCAAAGGGTTGGTTTTTTGCATTTGGTGAATTGGGTGAGGGAGTCAAAGGGTTGGGGTTTTTGCAGTTGGTGGATAGGGTGAGGGAGTCAAAGGGTTGGGGTTTTTGCAGTTGGTGGATTGGGTGAGGGAGTCAAAGGGTTGGGGTTTTTGCAGTTGGTGGATAGGGTGAGGGAGTCAAAGGGTTGGGTTTTTGCAGTTGGTGGATAGGGTGTGGGAGTCAAAAGGTTAATGCTTCAGTACAGTCGTTCTGGATGTGTCAGCTTAAAGTTCCATAACTCCGTTGTCTGTGCTCCAACCTCTCCCCCCCCCCCCCTCCTGCCTGCCTGACTGACTCCTCCCTATTTGAGGACTTGGCCAGTGTATAGGGTTTTGTAAAGGTTGAGAAGATCTGCCAGAGAATTGCTGGCAAGTTTGGGAGGAACGCATATGGAATTGTCCGAGTGCGATGAAACACACACACACACACACACACACACACACACACACACACACACACACACACACACACACACACCACACACACACCACACACACACACACAAACTTTAAACTCCAAATTACTACTACTGTTAACAACTACCATTACTGTTATTTAACTACTACTACTACTGCTGCTGCTACTATTACTGCCACCACCACTACTACCACCATTACTACTACTACTATGATTACCATTTAGCCATTATTATTAATTACTACCTCTACTACTATACTGCTGCTGCTGCTACTACTATTACTACTAGTGCTGCTACTAATAGCACCAGTGCTACTACCATTACTACTGCTACTAATTACTATTATCACTATTACTCCTACCATCACTACTGCTATTGAATTACCATTACTACTTCCATCATTACTACCAGTACTGTTACTGCTGACATTACTGCTACGCCTACTGCTACTATTACTTCTCTTACTACCAAAGACGTGTTTATTTATTCGTGTTTATTTGCAATATAGATTTCGTAAAATTTATGAAATGTTAATTTAGCCAACCGTAGTTTAGAAAAACAGTTGTGTCCCCTGCTCCCTTACTCACCCCCCTCCTTCCTCTCTTTCTTCTTCCCTCTCTTTCTTCCTCTTTCTCCTTCACTTTCTTTTCTTTCTTTCTGTCTCCTTTTTCCCTCCTTCTGTTTTTCCACCCTCTTTCTCTTTTTTTATCCCTATCCTTTTTCTCTGTCTTATCCTCCCCTTTCTCCCCCCGTTGGGTTGTCGGGGACTCTTTCAGTATAAATAATATCCCCACCTTCTGGAAATTCTGTGCTAGAAATTTCCTCTTTTCTGTCACTCTCTTTGTTTCTGCCTTGTTGCCTTGCTTTCTGTCATTTCTACGTATTTTGTGCCTTAATGGTCCATTCACCTGTATTTTTTTTATAAAAGTCTTACGTGCTTTTTCTTCGGATTGATAATTGGGTACATCTATTAAGTGCATTTTTGGCTCTAAGGAGGTGAGATATGCGGAAGCAATTTTAGTTAATTTATGCCTGTTTTTATATATGTTTTGGTGTCCTTATGTATGGCGGGTTACTGGCGCCTGAAAACCAGTGCTTTGGGTAGATGGGGCTCATCAGTCTGGGAAGACAGCTCATCTAAGAGAAGGAAAACTCTGATTTCAAACCTCCGCTGCCTTGCGGCCATACCCACTCATAGGAAAGGCTTCGGGAGTCAACCCTGAGGAAAAATCCGGAGTCGGAGTCCCTAAGGCAGTTCGCCGTTGTCTACAACCTCGTTCTGGCAACTCCTGCGTCGCCCCTGGTACCAGGCGTACAGGCCTCCGTCTTTCCCCTGGATTCTACTAGTGGCGAGGAGAGGGGGGATCTGCTGCATGGGCAACAGCTCGTCCTCCATATTCACTTGCCCAGGCCTGCACCTGGAGAGGTCACTCCAGCTTCGCTGGTAACACAGCATCGACACAACACGGAGAGTAGCAGATACCGGTTTTAAGCCTAGGCTTTTTTGGCGTAAGTGCACGTCATGACCACAACGCCTCCTGGTGCAGACTATCATCTCCTGAGATGTAAAGAGGCCGACGATGTATGCTTATATTTGTATTCAGGTGTGTTTTTTAAATCTCCCCTGTGCGATAAATCGGACAGAATGGTCCTACGCCGGGGGCATGTCCTTAGATTATGTGAGCGAATGCATTGATATGTGCACTTAATTTTCTTTTCTGTTTTTTTGTTCCTGTTGAAGTTTTGTGTGTTTTGAAGCAGTTATAGCCCTGATATGGCTGCGCAGTCGGCTGGGCTTTAAAAAACAATAAAAGAAAGAAAGAAAAATCCTCCCCTCTTTCTTTTATCTTTCTCTCCCTCTATGTATTTATCTCGTGGCAAACGTCGGACATAGTAATAATTATGATAATAATGATAATGATAATAATAATGACAATAATAAGATGCCACACCTTGATTCAAGAATTAAATCAAGGCGCGCACTCTCATTATTCACCAAAGCATTCATCCATTTGGTCCCTTTTTATCCACTGGACGAGGCGACAGGGAAGTTTTCAGTCCTGTTTTTATTATCCGTTGTTTGGTGTTTGTGGTCTTTTTGTGACCGTGCGTTCGCGCTTGACAAAGGCCGGTTGGCCGAAAATTTGCGCTTGTTTTGCTAAATACGCGCTTACATTGGTTTTCTTGTTCTTCTGGTTCCTGTTTGCTTGGGCGCGGGCAGTCGCACTTGTTTTGGATCAAAGCATTCATCGACAACAACGAACCCTCTCCATGGCACGAAGCACACGCAAACTCTGCGTGGAGGGGGGGGGGGGGCAGAGGAGGAGATAGGAAGGGAATAAGGTGTGTGACCCGTGGCCCACGCCGTCATCTTTCCTCTGCCTCACACGCACGCGCGCGTACACACCACACACACACACACACACACACACACACAGATGCTGAGCTAGGGTACACTCAAACCTCTTCGGCGAATGACCCTTGACTCAAGTTGTCATATTCGCTGTCTCTCTGTCTCTGGCTGTCTGTCTGTCTGTCTGTCTGTCTGTCTGTCTCTCTCTCTCACACACACGCACGCAGACACACACACACACACAACACAACACACACACACACACACACACACACACACACACACACACACACACACACACCACACACACAAGACTGTCCTTACTCTACTCACTACCCAGCAAAAAAAGAACATCACCATGACAACCCGTAACTGTCACACACAGACCGATCTACATGTTACACATCCCACCTACGCTGATGCACTGAAACAAAACCACACAAGCAAGCAGGACGACAAACAGGCTCGAAACCTCAAGGCACCAAAACCCAGCAGCAAAACTAAACAGCAAGCAACAAAAGTGGCTGAAAAGAAAATAAAAAACAAGAAAGAACAACGTCATGACGTCATACCAACTAAAGACGTCATTTCACTTCCCAAACATAGGCCTACACCATCCCGTTCTGAAAATATTCCAAAACAACATAAAAAGACCCACGATCTTCCGTACGTTCTCACTGTCCACGACTCTGTGTTGAAGGGTGTCAACTCAAGAAGACTGGGACGATCTTACGGTTTTGAAGGAGACTCGTGCCCTGTGAAGGACTCTCATGACATTAAAAGCTCATTAGACATGGCCTTTTCCAAATTTGATGATTCAGCAGACTGTATTGTTTTTCATTGTGGTGTGCATGAATTGAACAGCAAAGATCTCCCTGCAACAACTAAACATCTCGCTTCAGGCATAAAACAAATAGCACAAGAACATCCAAAATCTAAACTAGTCGTTAGTAAGGTTGCCCCTGTACGGCAGGCACGAATGGAGGTTCAACGAAATCTGTTCAACGCTTTCCTATCTGCTGAACTTGTTGATATGAAAAATATTTCTTTTGTATCACATGAGAACTTTCGTACCACTCAACAATTTTTGAAAGACGACTTTCACCCCACCACCAGAGGAAGTAGCATCATTGCAGGAAATCTTGGAAGACACATTCGAGACCTGTTTTGGGCAAGATCAAGATCATCACAGCTACACCCTTCCAGATTCTGCAGAGGACGACACCACCTTTTTGACAACTACACACCTTGGTGGCCGTATAATGTTTTGAAATAACAGTATTACATATACAATTCTTAACGTTCATGTCACAGGACTTTTCCCTCGTCATCTCTGACATTTCTTCTGCTGAAAATATACAATAACTAGGTTTTAGTCCGACTATCATCAAGACTCGGTCAGACTATACACTCTGTACATTTGAAGACGTGTATGCTATTATTTTGATTTTTGGTTATTTGTTATCCCTTGTAATCTATTATCACCTTTATAAGTTATTCGTACGTTGGACTGTGTAATTTTCTTTTTATTGTTTTTGCTACAATTTTGTTATCTTTACTTCGTAGTCTAAGTAATTACGTAATTTTCTTTCTGTCCAGTTTTCCAGTTGTCCAGAAAATCAAAGTATTCATTATTATCGACCATAAATAACAGTTAATAGAAAGTTGGAGATTAACCAATATCAGCAATGCGACAACAATCCCAAGTCAAGTTTTTGCAATGGAATTGTAGATCCCTTTCTACCAATTCGGCTTACTTGGAGCATTTCCTGGCATCAAATAGGTGTGAAATTTTGATTCTACAGTCGATGAATGTTGTCGCTACCAAGCTTCCCAATTTCCCCAATTATTATTATCCTCCAGTCTATGAATGTGGGAATCACGGGAAGAAGGTATCCACCGCGAAATATATACTCAAAGAGTTACAGTACTGCTTACTTACTTCCCCAGTTTTGAAATCAAGCGAAGATTTGCACGCTTGTGCTGCCACTGTCCAATTAAGCAATGCTTTAAACATCAACGTTTTGTCAGTGTACCTGCCAACAGGTCCAAATGACCACAACACAGAATGGCTGCGCACGATCCAAGATCAGCAGCGTGGTAAATGGATAATAGGTGGAGACTTTAATTTCCACTCCCCATTTTGGGAAAAGAACTGTTCTACTGTTACGGGCAATCGTTTGGTAAGAAAATATCGTTGATAGTTCGCTTTACCTTCTAAATGATGGTAGTGTCACTAGGATCCCTGATGTTTCCAAACACAGGGCGACAGCCATCGATTTGTCTCTAATCTCACCAGAATTAGTACCACCCTGTACCTGGGAAACTCATAGAGACACTTTGGGAAGCGATCACCTACCTATCATCATAACCATACTGACAAAAACATCAGGATGAAAGACAGCTGTCCTGAAATTATTCCAAAATATAATTATAAGCGTGCAGACTGGTCCTTATTTCGAACTGCTCTTGCTAATCAAGATTACAGACATAATGTAAGTGAAAATGTAGACATTATGTTTTCTAAATTCCAAGAGTCAATTCTGGCCGCTGCAGACCTATCGATTCCGAAACTCAAATCTTCTAGATCAAATAATCGATTGGGTAATGTTTGGTGGACAGAGGCATGTGAGAAAGCAGTTCAATATAAAAGGGAGAAATTCAAAATCTACACCAAAAGCCGGAAACCTGAAGATCATGTGGAAATGAAAAAAGCTAACATCCAATGTTGGGCATCATTCTGCACAAAAGAAATTTCAGATTTCAAAGATTTTCATAAAGTCTGGACGAAAATGAAACAAATGAAGAGTGGAACCAACTTACCTAGGTGTCCGATAATGATTGAAACATGTAACACATTTCCTTCAGACATGGACAAAGCAGAAACTTTTGTGGAATTATTTGCTAAAAACAGTAAAGCTGAAGGTTTATCTCCTGACTGCAAACATCACAGAGAAATGGAAGATAACAACCCAATCTACACTGATCCAGTACCACAGAATGATCTCTGGTTTAATTCTCCAATCACCTTAGAAGAGCTAAAAAAAACACAGTACTGTCTCTATACAACAAAAAGAGTTCGGTGGGTGTTGATGCAGTTTCGACTGAAATGATTAAACATCTCCCTGAAAACTACCTTATTTTCCTACACAAAATTTTGCAGAAATGCTGGGTTAGCGGAACTGTGCCACAAATCTGGCAAAAGTCTATAGTTATACCAATCTTAAAAACAGGAAAATCGAAAACCGATAAAAACAGTTACAGACCCATTGCTTTGACGTCCCACACAAGCAAACTAATGGAAAGATTGGTCTTAAACAGACTTTTACACTACTGTGATAAAAATAACGTTATTCCGGTAAACCAGGCAGGTTTTAGAAAAGGAAGATCAGCAGTTGAGCACCTGGTTAAACTTACAACTCAGATCAAACAACAGTTTGCCCGCAGAAAAAGTGTTTTAGCTACCTTCTTTGATGTGAAAAAAGCTTACGATCAAGTTTGGCATAAACGTTTATTGTTCAAGCTAAAATCTGTTGGTTTATCGGGCAATATGTTCAATTACATTAAATCTTTTTTAGCTAATAGAACAATTCAGGCAAGAGTGGGAGCTAGTTATTCTTCTTCACGACACCTCGACATGGGGATTCCACAAGGTTCAGTGATAGCACCTATTTTATTTAATATCCTTATACAGGATCTTCCTAAAGCTCTTTCAAATCGTGTTGTTTTAGTACAGTACGCTGATGATATATGCACTTGGATGAATATCACTTTAAAAAAGACAACACCACAGAGAACGCGAAATTACGTCAGGAAGTTGTATCAAATTGATCTTGATAATCTTGGAAACTATATGTTACAAAATGGTCTGTCGTTGTCAGCAGAAAAAACTAGCATGATGCTGTTTGATCCTGGTGGTAACTCAAATAACTTGCCTACTTTCAAATTGCTTGGTGAAGTGTTAAATTACAAACAGGTCGTAAAATTTCTGGGAGTTTACATCACGTCGAAATTAAGCTGGAATGTCCATTTTGATTATATTTTAACAAAAGCGCGAAAAACCTTAAATTTTCTAAAGATAATAAGCAAATTACCCTGGGGAATGGATACAAATTACTGATTCATCTGTCAACAGCGCTGGTCAGGTCTAAATTATCCTACGCGCAAGAAGTTTTTTTCAATGCACCTAAATATTTACTAAAAAAGATTCAGAGCTTGGACTGCAAAAGTCTTAAAATTGCACTAGGTGTACTAACTCATGCTTCTACTCTGGAAACGTACAAAGTTGCTGGAATTCTACCTTTAAACAACCATCGTGAGCTAGCTACAGCAAAAAGTTTGCAATTAGAACTACTTCACAAGCGGATAATTTTGTGAGCAAAGAAATTAAGATCAGGTCTGATACTGACTTTCCAAAACGAGCAAAAAACATTTCATCACAAATTACAGCCGCAACTTACATATCTGGCCTGATCAAACAGTCCAACATAACAATGGATGAAATAGCCGAGAAACCAACGATAACGCCTATCCCCACAAGGGAAATGCTAAAGGCCACATTTGATCTCGATTATGCAAACGTTAAAAAAGATAATAATGTCAACATTACGCTATCCACAGCTTGTGAACACATTGATGAAAAGTACCGTACCCACCTCCACATTTTTACCGATGGGTCAGTCTTAGCAAATCAGAGCGCTGGAGCAGCCTTTTATGTTCCAAAATTTAACATTAAAAAGTCTTTTTTTCATTGGGGCAAATATATCTATATATACAGCAGAATTGGTCGCTGTTGTTCAAGCGTTGCATTATTTAATAAGCCTTCGGCCTGTGTCTTTCAAAGTAGTTCTCTTTGTTGATTCAAAATCTGTATTATATGCCTTACAGTCTTTTGATACAGACACAAGACCTGACTTAATTATTGAGGCAAATCATCTAATACATTGTTTAAAGATAAATGGCTCGGAAATCAATTTATGCTGAGTGCCTTCTCATGTTGGTCTTCATGGCAACAACGCAGTTGACAGAGCAGCTAAATCCGGTGCCCTCCATTCTGAAAATTCCATAGAATTACATGTTAACACCTCGGTAAAAGAAGCTTACAACTCGCTAGAATTAGCATCATGGATTCGATTTCATGAACATTTAAATGAAAAAATTTGTGTCTCAAAAAAGAATCAAACTTTCAGTTCAAAATATCTGTAAAAAATTGCAGAATTCCTCGTTATATCATTTGAGATTAATTGTTATGACATATTTTCGTATTCAACTGAACGCTTTGAAAACAAAATATTGTAAAAACGTTTTATGTATTTGCGGCGAACAATTCACATTGTATCACTGTTTGTTTTACTGCAGAAAGCTTCGTTCCTTTTTACCAAAGACGTTTACACAAGGAAACTATCTTGAAATGCATTTTAAAGAAGTAGTATCGGATCAAGTTTTGTTAGTTAAAATTTCAGAATCATTGGTTCACAGTCCTGTTAATGCGTTACTTTAAGATTATTATTATAATTATGATTATTTTTTGTTTTGTTTTTATGACGATTTTTCTTTTACGTTATTGATGTTAGCTTCCGTCTCTTACTCTGTTCCCCTCTGTCCCCCCCCCCCCCCCCTAATTTCATCCTCCATGCCATTTTCCCCCGTCTAATACACTTATAGTGAAAAGACGTTAAATCAAGCAACGAACGAGCACACACACACACACACACACACACACACACACACACACACACACACACACACATCTCTCTCTCTCTCTCTCTCTCCACACACACACACACACACACACACCACACACACACACACACACACACACACACACACACACACACACACACACTTTTCCAAAACAAAAATTGTTTTTCAATCTTCCTATCAGAATGTCCCAAGACATCCCCGCCTGGTGGGCAAATGGTGAGGACGATTCCCATCCCCCAGGTCATTCATAATGTGTTTGCAGCCCTGACAGTACTAAAGCCCGCTTCATGCAGAACATCACATATCAGACACACACACACACACCACACACACACACACACACACACACACACACACACACACACACACACACACACCACACACACACACACACGCACACTTTCACACTCACACACTTACACTCACACACAGACACACACACACACACACTCATACACACACACACACACACACACACACACACACTCTCTCTCTCTCTCTTTAAACTAATATCAAACACACACAAGCGCACAAACATAATTATTCTCTCTCTCTCTCTCTCTCTTTCTCTCTCTCTTTATGTAATGTTCAGTTAAGTAAGTTTTCAGTTACGTTTGGTCCTTATAAACATGACCGTGTATTGTGTGTGTGTGTGTGTGTGTGTGTGTGTGTGTGTGTGTGTGTGTGTGTGTGTGTGTGTGTGTGTGTGTGTGTGTGAGAGAGAGAGAGAGAGAGAGAACAGACAGACAGACAGAGACAGATGGAGAGAGAGAGAGACAGACAGACAGACAGAGACAGATGGAGAGAGAGAGAGAGACAGACAGACAGACAGACAGACACATGAAAACAGCCACTATGTAAGCAACAGCAAGTTTAAAAAGAAAACGTCTTTTAGCTGATAACTTTAAAAAAACGTCTTTTAGCTGATAACTTAAAAAAAAAACACGTCTTTTAGCTGATAACTTATACCTTTAGAAAGTACTATATCAGTATTTTTGTCCCTCCACCACTTCCTCCCTCTCTTGTTTCGTTCTCCCTCTGTCGCTTTCTCCTTCCCCCTCTCTCTTTGCCTCCTGTGTCTTCTTCTTTGTCTTCTTCTTTGTCTTCTTATTTTTTTCTTTTTTTTCTTCTTTGTCTTCTTCTTCTTCTTCTCCTTCTTTGTCTTCTTCTTCTTTGTCTTCTTCTTCTTTGTCATTTTCTTTTTTGTCTTCTTCTTCTTTGTCTTCTTCTTTGCCTTCTTCTTTGTCTTCTTCTTTTTTGTCTTCTTCTTCTTCTGTATCTTCTTCTTCGTTTTCTTCTTCTTTGTCTTCTTCTTCTTCTTTGTCTTCTTGTTCGTCTTCTCCTCTGTCTGTCTGTCTGCTGTGTCTCTCTTTCTCTTTCCCCCTGATGAGGTATAAACTGAGGAAAGTATTGAAAGTGACAATTTTTGATGATATAATTATATGCATTGTGAAATTTGTATAAATCACAAAAACCCTGTACGTATTTCCCTCCCCACCCCACTGACTATTGTATTGTGGCCTAAAGCCGATGTACTTTAAAATTGTTCTCTGAGTTCAGAATTCTGAGTTCTCTGTCTCTCCCTATTTTTCGTTCTCCCTCCCGACCTCCCCCCCCCCCCTCTTTCTCATTGTCCCTTCCTCTCTTTTTTCCCCTGTGTCCATGTCTTTCTCCCTCCCTGTCTTTCTTTCTCCCTGTGTCTCTTCTTCCCACCCCTGTCTTTCTTTCTCCCTCTTTCTGTTTTTCCTCCCTCTCTCTGTTTCTCTGTTTTCACCCCCCCCCCCTACACAATTTCTTTCCCTTTCCCCTATTTCCTTCTTTTTTGTCTGTCTGTCTGTTTGTCTGTCTGTCTGTTTGTCTGTCTGTCTGTTTGTCTGTCTGTCTCAAACTTTACATCACTCAATCGGCCGAGTGTTTAGGAAAACACAGCAGAGCTGGACCTGTAACCTGTGCGCAGCAAGCACTTGAAGACTTAAGCAAGCGTGAATCAATTTCACTGTTTCACCAGCTGAGAAGCCTTGGTCAGGGCAGGAGGGGTTATACTTGTAGTACATACATACCTGTCTACTGCTGTGAGGGGTTATACTTATAGTACATACATACCTGTCTACAGCTGTGAGGGGTTATACTTGTAGTACATACGTACCTGTCTACTGCTGTGAGGGGTTAGCCTATACTTGTAGTACATACATACCTGTGTACTGGTGTGAGGGGTTATACTTGTAGTACATACATACCTGTGTACTGGTGTAAGGGGTTATACTTGTAGTACATACATACCTGTCTACTGGTGTAAGGGGTTATACTTGTAGTACATACATACCTGTCTACTGGTGTAAGGGGTTATACTTGTAGTACATACATACCTGTCTACTGGTGTAAGGGGTTATACTTGTAGTACATACATACCTGTCTACTGGTGTAAGGGGTTATACTTGTAGTACATACATACCTGTGTACTGCTGTGAGGGATTGAGGTGAGTGAATGGGTTACATAATAATGTGTAGGTGAGCTGGTCTTTGTCTTCTCTTCCTTCTTCTTCTTCCTTCCATCCTTCCTTTCATCCTCTTCGTTTTCTTCTTCTTCTTCATCTTTTTTTTTTTTTTCTTCTTCTTCTTTCATTCTTTCTTTTTTTTTTTCTTTCTGTCGTTTTTTCTTTCTGTCGTTTTTTTTTTCTTTCTTTCTTTGTTTCTCGCTTTCTTGCGACTTCTTCTTCCTTTAGTTTTCTTCTTCTTCATCTTTGTCTTCTTCTTCTTCTTCTTCTTCTTTTTCTTCTTCTTTTCCTCCTCCTCCTTCTTCTACTCATTATTCTTCTTGGGGCATGGCCTGGTTCTCACATATCAACATTCAGTCATACTTTTTACTAAACGAAGGAGCACTGGTGCATACCATGTGGTAAGCCACTCAACAACACACACCACTGTATTGAAAACTGGGATTTGCACGGTGTGAGACATATAAGCACTATACAGCAGACACGAAAAAAGAATCAGGAGGCGTATTTAATATAACCAGACAAGAGGTGGCCGGCAGAGTCGGCCAGGCCAAAACGGCATTCAAGAGGATGACAAGCATTCTTGCCAACAGGTGCCTATCAATTGACATCAGGAGGAGAGTTCTTGAATTTTGTATAGAACCAATACTGTTGTACGGATGTGAGGCGTGGACAGTCAACAAGCAAAGCCAGAACAAGATCGAGGCAGCCGAGATGTGGTTTCTAAGAAGAATGTTGAGAGTTCCATGGACAGCAAAGAAAACAAAGGAGACAGTCTTGATGGAGGCAGACACAAGTAGATCACTGATAAGGAAGATTTGGAAAAGACAGGCAACATTTATAGGCCATTTTATGAGGAAGGGGGATTTGGAGCACCTGGTCACAACAGGAAAGCTGGAGGGAAAGAGAGCACCAGGTAGACCCAGGGAGAAGATGCTGGACGGAGTTGCAGAGTGGCTGGGGACGAGGAGGGTGGGGGAGATGCAAGGGGCAACGAGAGATAGAGATGGTTGGAAGTCCATGATCGCCAACGCCATGCGGCAGGGCACGTGATGATGATGATGAGACAAGACATTATCTAATTCTACTCTGACTGGCTGGTTCGTTTCATAGAGCCATGGACTCGATATCTGACTTTTGGACTCCGATCTCAGCCCTCAGCATGAGAAATTGGCGTGTTGCCTGCCCGTCCTGTCTTTTCATTTCTATCATTCTGGTTGTCAGTTAAGTTTTTCATAATGCCCTTCTCTCCCCCCGCCCTCCCCATTTCAAGACCTTGGCAGTGCTTAGGGTTTTGCGCAGGCTCAGGGAATCTGCCAGAGATAATTTCTGACAGCTTTGGTTGGAGCTTATATGAACTGTTCGAGTGCGACGAATCCCTGTTTTACAGTCTCCTAGAAAACTACACTGAGATCACGTGGAGAGCAACACCATGACTTCAAGATTGGTGGCAAGAAGGCCATTTTTTATCGTAGCATATCTCGTGTTCGAACTCACAACCTTCCAGTTACACTCAGTCTATCTATCTGTCTATCTATCTATCTGTCTATCTATCTAGATCTCTCTATCTATCTGTCTATCTGTCTATCCATCTATCTCTCTATCTCTCTATCTATCTATCTGTCTATCTCTCTATCTCTCTATCTATCTATCTGTCTATCTATCTGTCTATCTGTCTCTGTCTATCTATCTATCTATCTATCTATCTCTCTATCTGTCTATCTATCTATCTGTCTATCTGTCTATCTATCTGTCTGTCTATCTATCTGTTTATCTATCTATAGATTATATCTATCTGTCTATCTGTCTATCTATCTGTCTATCTATCTATCTAGATCTATCTGTCTATTTCTCTACCTCTCTATCTATCTATAATCTATCTATCTATCTATCTGTCTATCTATCTATCTATCCATCTATCTATCTATCTGTCTCTCTCTATCTGTCTATCTATCTATCTGCCTCTCTCTCTCTCTATCTATCTGTCTATCTATCTATCTATCTATCTATCTGTCTGTCTGTCTGTCTATCTATCTATCTGTCTATCTATCTATCTATCTGTCTGTCTGTCTGTCTATCTATCTATCTATCTATCAATCTATCTATCTGTCTATCTATCTATCAATCTGTCTATCTATCTCTCTATGTATCTATCTATCTATCTGTGAAGAGGATTTTACACACATATATATATATATAAGCGTTTTTTGTTTGTTTTTCTTTGTAGGCCAACTTACTCCGTTTTCCAGAAGGAGGGGGATGGATGTATGTCGGGTATTTGTCTGTTTCCTTAACCCTCCGAGCTGTGATGTGGCGTAAAGAATCTTTTACGTGTGTGTTTGATGTTCTGTTTGACGTACACACGTATGGGGATTTAGGTGCAAACTTATCTGCACATACGCTCGTATGTTGACGTGGGAGACGAGAACGATCTATATCCTTTCCCCACCGGTATGGAATGTTCTGTGTGTGTGTGTGTGTGCGCGCTTGCTTGCTTGCTTGCTTGCATCTGTTCCTAGTGTTTTTTTCATTCATTTATTTCATTTTTATACAATTTTTATGGCAATATTTCCCCGCATGTCTCATTACCCCCCCCCCCCCCCCACCTCCATCAAACAATAAAAGTAATTTTTCGTTTATCATCATTGTTGCTAAAAAATATAATGATATACCATGTGTGTGTGTGTGTGTGTGTGTGTGTGTGTGTGTGTGTGTGTGTGTGTGTGTGTCTGTGTCTGTGTCTGTGTGTCTGTGTGTGTAAGTGGACATTTGGATATTTTCATTAATTTATTTTAAAGTAAGGAACCCTGCGTAGGCTTTTAAAACAGAAAATGGGTATCACTTGGGTACAGAATCACTTATTTCTCCTGTTCTTCTTCTTTTTGAAACTGATTTGGAAAGAGCACTTATGGAACCACTAGAGTGCGATGAATACCTCTTGACCAAATTCAAATTCCTCTTCGATATGTAATGATTTAAAATTTGCTGATTTCGTTCACGCACTTGTTCATTAAAATTGTTATTTATTCATTGTTCTTACCATTGTCTGTGAACATTTTTGAATTTTTGTCTTTGAATTTAGCCAAAGTTTTTACCTTTAAAATATGTCTTATTAAGACACACAAGTTATAAAACGCAAATAACCAACTAAATGAATGAGTGAATGAATGAAAGAATGAAAAGAAACGGAACAACACATACTGCTGTCAAACATGCGCGTGTGTATCTTTAAAACCGAAAAAGAATGGTGGTCTTCAGTAGTGAAAGCCCCAAACAAATCTTAAAGAAATATTTAAATGTTAAATTGGCACATCAATAAAGAAACTAATAAATTAGATAGGGAGAGAAATATATAAATAGATAAGTAAATAAATGAATAAACTCTCGGTGAAACATTTTGTTATTTCAAACCAATATTCTCCTTGACAGAAGTATGACGTAATTTTACGAACTATAATTTCGACGTCATAATAATCATCATACCCAGAGCACGTGCGCTTAAACTTAAAACGCACAATATACAGCCAACAAACAATTTTCCGAGGAATTCAAAACAACGAAACCAAAATGGCCTATGGCATGCTTCACAGTCTTTATCTTCATACAAAATATTTGTTTTACTTTGGAAAACAACCCTCTTAGCCTGCTGCGCTACGTATGAATCTGGCTGGAGAGAGAGAGAGAGAGAGAGAGGGGTTGAGGGGTGGTAGGGTAGGTCTGAGTCAGTGCCGTACAAGCGTACTTCTGAGTTCTACCATAACATCTTTCCTTTTTATCAAATTTTGGGGATGATGAAAGCTGGGCTGCGAGGTTTTCTTGTCGTTTTTTCCCTACAGAGTGGAAGAATTATTTCAGTAAACAGTATGTGTGTGTGTGTGTGTGTGTGTGTGTGTGTGTGTGTGTGTGTGTGTGTGTGTGTGTGTGTGCGGCGCGCGCGTGTGTGTTACGTGTGTGTACGTGTATCTGTGTGTGTGTATGTTTGTGTACGTGTGTCTGTATGTGTGTATGTGTGTGTGTATGTGTGTGTATGTATGTATGTATGTGTGTGTGTGTGTGTGTGTGTGTGTGTGTGTGTGTGTGTGTGTACGTGTGTGCATATGTGTATGTGTGTGTCAATGAATAATTAAGATCCGATAAAATGAAATAAGAATATAAATGAGTAAAGAAAGCGGTATGTGGTTCCATATTTCCGTACACACACACACACACACACACACACACACACACACACACACATACACACACACACACACACACACACACACACACACACACACACACACACACACACACACACGTACACGTACATATATATGTGTGTGTATGAGTGTGTGTTCATGCGTGTGTGTGTATGTGTGTGTGTGTATGCGCGCTCATTGATGCACGTGTATGTGTATGTGCGTGTGTGTGTGTGTGTGTGTGTGTGTGTGTGTGTGTGTGTGTGTGTGAGAGAGAAAGAGAGAGAGGGAGAGAGAGAGAGAGAGAAAAGGAACGAAATACGAGTGACAGAAAGCTCAGGAATTCATGATAGAAATAACAGAATGTTGGAGTAGCATGACCGTTATTTTACCTGAGGCATACCAGCAGCCTTGATAGTGAAATATGACCGCGATATCAAGGAAATTAATGTTTTTGTCCAAACATCCCATTGCTTGCGCAGGGGAACGGCAGGAATGACAGAGTATTACAGTGGCATGGCCGTTATGTTATCCCGGCATACCCCGCAGCCTTCGTGATGAAATATTACCGAGATATAAAGGAAATTGTTTTGGACAAACATCCCATGGCTTGTGAAGGGAGGAAATCGACTGGGAGCCGGTGAAATCTCGTCTGCTTTTTGTCCTAAATTCTGCGCACCAGTGTTTTGTTTCTCTCGTCTGCTATGAAGAGGCAGGAGGGTTACACCCCTTGGCGTTGAAGGGACGATGAGGTTATGTGCCCCTTGCTGTTTTTTTGGCAGACATGGTGGTGTTCAGGTTTGTTTCGGCAGTCATTTTGGTGTTCAGGCTCGGGGCACTTTGATGTTCTAGTTTGTTTGGGCTTGCAAGAATTTGGCTGTTGACGTTTGTGTTGGCAGAGATATATATTTTGCTGTTGATGTTCGTTTTTGCTGACCTTATTTGTGTTCAAGTTTGTTTTGGCAAACATTTTGGTGTCCGTGTTTGTCTTTGCAGACGTTTTGATGTTCAGGTCTGATTTGGCAGACATTTTGATGTTCAAGCTGGCAGTGGCAAACATTTTGGTGTTCAATTTTGATGTGGCAGATATTTTGATGTTCAAGTTTGTTATGGCACACGTTTTGATGTTGGAGTTTGTTCTGGAAGACATTTTGATGCCCAAGTTTGTTATGGCAGATATGCTTGTATCCAAGTTTGTTATTGCATGTTTTGACATTCAGGTTTGCTATCGCAGATATTTTGGTGTTCAGGTTTGTTATGACAAACATTGTGATTTTGAAGTTTGTTATGACAAACATTGTGATTTTGAAGTTTGTCATGGCAGACATTTTGGTGTCCAATTTTGTTTTGGCAGACATTTTAGTGTCCAAGTTTGTTATGGCAGAAATTTTTGTGTTAATGTTTAATTTGGCAGACATTTTGCTGTTGAAGTTTGTTATGGCAGACATTTTGGTGTCCAAGTTCAATACGGCAGAAATTTTTGTATAT
>JAPXFY010000034.1:11810102-11830102 GCA_030674185.1 Monoplex corrugatus
TTCTGATAGGGCCTCAGTAGCTCAGTTGTTTGAGCGTCGGGTTCACATGCTAATGGTTGTGGGTTTGAACCGCGGAGCACGCTACATTAAAAACTGTCCTTCGTACTGATTGTTGTTCTGGTGGTGTCGGTATAGGATTAGATAAATCCCCCTTCTTCCGCTTCCCTGGGATGGTTATCCCCGTCGACCATATCACCTGAGATAGGTGCTGAGGTAGAACTGAATCAGTTGAATCGACCAGTGTGTTTGATAATACAAGGTTATTCTATAAAAGATCAGTGTCCGAAGAATGGACATGAAACAACGTGAAATATCTATCTATTCCGTGCAGTGCAAACAGTCTTGAGGGAGGCAGACACAAAAAGAACATTTAATGAAGAAGATCAGGAACCAGAAAAACACGAAAATAGAATCAGAACGCGTATTTAATACAACCAGACAAGACAGGCGCAAATTTTTGGCCAACTGGCCTTTGTCAGACGTGAATGTAAGATAACAAACAAACACCAAATACAAAAATTAGGAAAAGAAGACTGAAACTTCCCTGCTGCTTAGTCCTCTTCTCCCACCGAACAAAACAGCAGGGAAGTTTCAGTCTTTTTCTCCTAATTACATGCACGCTTGACAAAGGCCAGTTGGCCGAAAATTTGCTCCTGTCTTGTCTGGTTGCATTAAATACGCGTTCTGATTCTATTTTCGTGTTTGTCTGGTTCCTGTTTGCTTGAACGCAGGCAGTCGCACTTGTTTTGGAAGATAAGGAAAAGACAAACAACATTTGTAGGACATTTTATGAGACAAGACAAATTAGAGCACGTAGTCACAAGAGGAAAGCTGGAGGGACAAAGAGTACCAGGTAGACCTAGGGAGATAAAGACAGAGAGGATGGGAGATGTACTTTCAGCGACGAAAGATAGATTTATATGGAGGGCCATGATCGCCAACGTGTTTTTGGCTCTAGGGAAATGTGATGTACACAAGAAGCAGTTTTAGGTAATTTAGTCCTGTTTTTATATACAGGGGTGTGTGCAAAAGTAGGTATACAGTAAGTATCACATTATTATAATGCTTAATTCATTAAAATTATTAGCACTTTAAGTTAGCTGGCCTTATTTTCTTTATTTTCAGTGTCATTAATTATATTTAATCGTAACTGATAATATGCATGTACTTTTATCCTAACTTTTAATTTTTTTTTGTTTTTTGCAGGTAAAGCGGCAATTTGATTTAGATCTAAGCGGCAATTTAATTTAACCATGGCTGGTAATTTGACAGACGAGGAGCGCAAATGGATTTTAAAACAATACTGGAAGACAGTTGGACTTCTTTTTGGGGGGATATGTAAAGGAAAGGGTTTTCGCACGCAACCGCGCACTGTTAATGACATGATTCAGTTCATCTTGCAGGCTTGTCGAGAAATTGATGCTGATAAAGATCTTTGTGCTAGAGTGTGCATGGGTGTCCGCTCTCGATTAGAGGAGTGAGTGAATACCGACGGCAAGCAGTTTGAGTATCTGAGGGATTAAGGCTTGCTTGTTATTACATGTATATGCAATATTCATTTGTTTGTATAATAAACGCAATGAGTATTGTACGTGTTTTCTTTTTTTCATAACTGTATACCTACTTTTGCACCCCCCTGTGTGTTTTAGTGTCTTTAGTTATGTTTAAATTTGTATTCAGGTTTATTTTTTTAAATCTCCCATGTGATAAACTGGACGGATTGGTCAACGCCAGGGCCATCTCCTAAGATTATATGCAGGAATGCATTGATATGTGTACTTAATTTTCTTTTCCTAGTTTTTTTTTTTCCGTGTTGGAGTAGTGTGTATGTTTTGAGATGGTTACAGTCCTGATGTGGCTCTATCCAGTCGGCTGGGCTTTAAACAAAAGAAGCATTAACAATAACAACAATAATAACTATAACAGTATACCCCTTCGTGAAGGGCAGTGGCTTGTTATGTGAGTAAACCGTTTTGTTGAAGTGTGAAATTTTAGTCGTGTGTTGAGAGACTAAAGTGATTCCTTGTTCTCTTTACTGTTTGATTTTTTTTTCTCTTTCTTTCATTCTTAGTGTAATGGGCTTGAGCCTTATCAGTGAAAACTTTTTTGATTTTGACTCTCTGTCTCTCTCTATCTCTCTGCCTGTCTATCGCTCTCTGATTCACTCTCTTTGTGTCTCTGTCTCTCTGCCTGTCTATCTGTCTCTCGCTCTCTGATTCACTCTCTCTGTCTCTCTCTGTCTCTCTGCCTGTCTATCTGTCTCTCGCTCTCTGATTCACTGTCTTTGTGTCTCTGTCTCTCTGCCTCTTTTGTTTCTGTCTGTCTGACCGTCTATCTGTCCGTCTCTCTGTCTGTCTCTTTGTTTCTGTCTCTCTCTGTCTGCCTGTCTGTCTGTCCATCTCTTTGTCTGTCTCTTTGTCTCTCCACTCTGATTCACTCTCTCTGTGTCTTTGTCTCTCTGCCTCTTTTGTTTCTGTCTGTCTGTCCGTCTCTCTGCCTGTCTATCTGTCTCTCGCTCTCTGATTCACTCTCTCTGTGTCTTTGTCTCTCTGCCTCTTTTGTTTCTGTCTGTCTGTCTGACCGTCTGTCTGTCCGTCTCTCTGTCTGTCTCTTTGTCTCTGTCTCTCTCTGTCTCTCTGTCTGTCCGACCGTCTGTCTGTCCGTCTCTCTGTCTGTCTGTCTCTTTGTCTCTGTCTGTCTGTCTGTCTGTCTCTCTCTGTCTCTGTCTGTCTGTCTGCCTGTCTGTCTCTCGCTCTCTTATTCATTCTCTGTGTGTCTCTGTTTCTCTGCTTCTTTTGTTTCTGTCTGTCCGATCGTCTGTCTCTGTCTGTCTGTCTGTCTCTCTCTGTCTGCCTGTCTGTCTGCCTGTCTGTCTGTCTCTCGCACTCTGATTCACTCTCTCTGTGTCTTTGTCTCTCTGCCTGTTTTGATTCTGTCTGTTTGTCTGACCGTCTGTCTCTGTCTGTCTGTCTCTGTCTCTCTGTATGTGGCATAGGCTGTTTTTAACTAGTTGACATTTCCCCCACCTTTGTTTGTTCTTAATGTTTCCTGTACTTTCTGCTTTTCCTTTGTTATAGTGTTGTTGTTGTTGTTGTTTTTGTTGTAATTGTTAAGGGTTGACATGTAAAGGTCTGTTTTACATGTGTCTGCCTTTGTCTCTCATGCTTTTGTAAAGCAGTACGGTGTGGGCTTTGAGTCTGAACTGTTATCGTTCTTGGTAGAGAACAGCAGTACGGTGTGGACTGATTACTCTGGAAAAAAACTGAAACTTTAACACAATGTGTCGTGACCATTAGAAAATCCTGTTACTTTTTGTGCGTACTGTTTCTAGAGTGTACGAATGCCGTGACCCCAGCTATTGACATCTGTAGCAAATAAACATGCCTGCTGAAGAAGGAGCATCAGAGCTCCGAAAGCTAAAAAAATGGTGTTTTCGTGTTTTAATTCGATCATATGCTTTTGTAAAGCGTATGACCCAATGGCTTGTATGAAAGACAGCATTTGTATCACTGGTCTTACATTGTATATTTACAGTTCATGTGTTTTTTTAACTTTGCTTTTGTTGTATGTGTGGAGTTGCAAGGACTAGCTGTAAGACAGGTCCAGTGGGACGGTATGCTACTATCCTTGTGTTATGAAGTATTCTGAAGTCTGAAGTCTCTGTGTCTGTCTGTCTGTCCGTCTCTGTCTTTCTCTTTGTCTGTCGTTATCTCTCTGTCTCTGTGTCTGTCTGTCTGTCTCTTTCTGTCTTTCTCTCTGTCTGTCGTTATCTCTCTGTCTCTGTGTCTGTCTGTCTGTCTCTTTCTGTCTTTCTCTCTCTCTGTCGTTATCTCTCTGTCTCTGTGTCTGTCTGTCTCTGTCTGTCTGTCTCTTTCTGTCTTTCTGTCTGTCGTTATCTCTCTGTCTCTGTGTCTGTCTCTGTGTGCCTGTCTGTCTGTCTCTATCTCTGTCTGTGTCTCTGTCTGTCTGTCTCTGTCTTTCTTTCTCTCTGTCTGTCGTTATCTCTCTGTCTCTGTCTATCTGTCTCTGTGTATCTGTCTGTCTCTGTGTGTGTGTCTCTCTCTCTCTCTATCTCTCTGTGGCTCTCTCTCCTCATCACCCCACCCGTTCTCGATCATACCTTTCTCATACCACAGTCACACAATTCCCCGTCTTGTGGTTTATTTCTCTTCGCCCCCATCGGCAACCTGCACGGAAACGGGGCACAGAACTGGCAGAGATTAGCATTGTATCAACATGGCTGCCTCTTCCGGAACTGTCACTGGCTTGTAGATCCCTGCTTGTCGGGATGTAGGACGGTGCTACTGGCTGAAATGTGCCCTAGTCCAAAATATCTACCGGAGGGTACTTTGTCCTCGCGAGAAATAAAACTAGAAATTTGTGGGGAGAGCTAGACAGCATGAAGTCCTCAAAGGAGAATTCATCCCGCCCCCCCCCCCCCCCCTCCACACACACACACACACAGAGTTCGCCCTTGCAAGTGTTTCGGCCCTGCACTGTAGAAATTGCGCTGGCCTGTTTGAATGAACCCCCCCCCCCCACTTTCTTGTTGTTATTGTCTTAAAAATAATCAGCCAATGGTCAACGAGGCCTGAGAGATTCCCCTCGTGGGGATGTCGGGGGCTCTTTCAGTATAAATAGCATCCCCACCTACTGGAAATTTCGTGCTAGAAATTTCCTCTTTTCTGTCACTCTCTTTGTTTCTATTTTATTCCTCCGTTTTCTGTCATTTCTTCCTGTCATTTTCCGCCTTGCTGGTCCATTCACCAGTACGTAATCGATAAAATCTTACGTACTTTGTCTTAGGAGTGATAATTTGGTACATGTATTAAGTGCCTTTTTTGCTCTAGGGAAATGAGATATGCGGAAGCAGTATAAGGTAATTTAGGCCCGTTTTTATATATGGTTTAATGTCCTTATTTATGTTTAAATTTGTATTCAGGTATGTTTTTTATCCCCTGTGTGATACCAGAGAAATAAGAGGGAAGCAGGGAGAATTTTTATAATATTAATCAAAGAACATAACTCTTAAGAGTCACGTATGAATTATTTCCCATGTTGTAGAACTTCTTAAATCTAACACAGTTTGCGCTACCCTTTCAGCTAGCATAAAAGCAGATACAAAGCACGGAAACCGTAAGCTCAAAACACTCCTCAAAGAGGAGCGCCCAAACCTACCTTTATACTTTGCAACTACCCTACACACAACTATGAGAGAGGAGAGAAATGCATACAATATATTGGTCTTATGTTCAAGACTGACATAGTCTTTTATTCTTGAACTGACCAAACACACACACATAAACAAGCAGAACATATACAGGGTTGCTTCCAAGGTATGTAGGTATGATAGATTGGAAGGAGTAGTCAACGCCAGGGGCATTTCCTTAGATTATAAGCGTGAATGCATTGATGTGTGTACTTAATTTTCTTTTTCTCTTTTTCCTATTGGAGTATTGTGTATGTTTTGAAACGGTTATAGCCCTGATATAACTCAGTCAGCTGGGCTTTAAACAAAAACAACAATAACAATAACAGGCCCGAGAGATTCAGACACCAGCAGAGTTGACCAGGAAATGGGAGCAGAACCCTCAGTAATGCGTCCTGTAAAACGGATGAGACTCGTGGTCAAAGTCTTCTCAACGAGCCTGTTGCATGCTCAGCGCTTGGTATGAGTTGTTCAGGGCTTAACCCTTTGACTCCCGCATCCTGTCCACCAGCATCCTGCATTGGCAACCATGCAAAGCAAAAACTTAACCCTTTCATTCCCTCACCCTATCCACCAGATTCCTGCAGGAAGCTGGTGGATAGAGTGAGGGAGTCAAAGGGTTAAGTTTTTGCAGTTGGTGGATAGGATGCGGGAGTCAAAGGGTTAAAAATACCGCAGTGATTTAACGTTTTGGTCTGATGGCGGTTCACACCTACCAACCATCCCAGTCAGAACAGCATTACATTAACCTCTTGGCTACCTACACTGGTCAGTGTTCACATTGGAAATATTTAGCCTGTCACTCTCTCTCGCTCTCTCTCTCTTTCTAACTCTAACTCTGTCTCTTTCTCTATCTCTGTTTCTTTCTCTTTGTATCTCTCTGTGTCTCTGTCTGTCACTCTCTGTCTCTGTTTCTCCCCCTCTGTCTTTGTTTCTGTGTCTATGTCTTTCTGTATCTGTTTCTCTCTCAGTGTCTCCGTGTCTCTATCTGTCTCTTTCCCTCTCGCTTTGTCTCTGTCTCTATCTCCGTCTCTGTCTCTATTTGTGTGTCTCTGTCTCTGTCTGTATATATATATCTCTCTCTCTCTTTCTCTCCATCCCTCCCTCCCTCCCTCTGTCTGTCTCTTTTTCGCTCTGGCTCTCTCACTGTCTTTGTCTGTCTCTGTCTCTGTTTCTGTGTGTTTCCATCGCTTTGTCTGTCTGTCTGTCTGTCTGCCTGTCTGTGTTTTTATCTCTATGTTTTTCTGTCTTTGTTTCTCTGTCCCTCTGTATATATGTCTATCTTTCACTGTCTTTGTCTGTCTCTGTGTCTGTCTCTCTGTCTCTGTGTCTGTCTCTGTGTCTGTATCTCTCTGTGTCTCTGTGTGTGTCTGTATCTCTGTGTCTGTGTCTCTGTGTGTCTGTCTCTGTGTCTGTCTCTGTGTCTGTATCTCTGTCTCTGTGTCTGTCTCTGTGTCTGTATCTCTCTGTGTCTGTCTCTGTGTCTGTATCTCTCTGTGTCTGTTTCTGTGTTTGTATCTCTGTCTCTGTGTCTGTCTCTGTGTCTGTCTCTGTGTCTGTCTGTGTCTGTCTGTGTGTCTGTCTGTGTCTGTCTGTGTCTGTCTCTGTGTCTGTCTGTGTCTGTCTCTGTGTCTGTCTGTGTCTGTGTCTGTCTCTGTGTCTGTCTGTGTCTGTCTGTGTCTGTCTCTGTGTCTGTCTCTGTGTCTGTCTCTGTCTCACTGTCTCGGTCTCTTTCTTTCCTTGTCTCTCTCTCTCTGTTACACACACACACACACACACACACACACACACACACACACACACACACACACACACACACACACACACACACATACACATACACACACACACACGCTCAGAGAGAGAGAGAGAGAGAGAAGAGAGAGAAAGAGAGAGAGAGAGAGAGAGAGTGTTCGTTGCTTGATTTAACGTCTTTTCACTATAAGTGATATTAGACGGGGAAAAATGGCATGGAGGATGAAATAAGGGGGGGGGGGGGTGTGGAGGGGAGAGGGGAACAGAGTAAGGGAAGTAAAAAAATTAAAAGGAAGCGGCAAGGTCTTAAGAAAAAGGATATGGATGAACAGAGAAATGAAACTAGAACAACGCTAACATCAATAATGTAAAAGAAAAATCGTCATAAAAACAAAACAAAACAAAAATAATCATAATTATAATAATAATCTTAAAGTAACGCATTAACAGGACTGTGAACCAATGATTCTGAAATTTTAACTAACAAAACTTGATCCGATACTACTTCTTTAAAATGCGTTTCAAGATAGTTTCCTTGTGTAAACGTCTTTGGTAAAAAGGAACGAAGCTTTCTGCAGTAAAACAAACAGTGATGCAATGTGAATTGTTCGCCACAAATACATAAAACGTTGTTGCAATATTTTGTTTTCAAAGCGTTCAGTTGAATGCGAAAATATGTCATAACAATTAATCTCAAATGATATAACGAGGAATACTGCAAATTTTTACAGATATTTTGAACTGAAAGTTTGATTCTTTTTTGAGACACAAATTTTTCATTTAAATGTTCATGAAATCGAATCCATGATGCTAATTCTAGCGAGTTGTAAGCTTCTTTTACCGAGGTGTTAACATGTAATTCTATGGAATTTTCAGAATGGAGGGCACCGGATTTAGCTGCTCTGTCAACTACGTTGTTGCCATGAAGACCAACATGAGAAGGCACCCAGCATAAATTGATTTCCGAACCATTTATCTTTAAACAATGTATTAGATGATTTGCCTCAATAATTAAGTCAGGTCTTGTGTCTGTATCAAAAGACTGTAAGGCATATAATACAGATTTTGAATCAACAAAGAGAACTACTTTGAATGACACAGGCCGAAGGCTTATTAAATAATGCAACGCTTGAACAACAGCGACCAATTCTGCTGTATATATAGATACATTTGCCCCAATGAAAAAAGACTTTTTAATATTAAATTTTGGAACATAAAAGGCTGCTCCAGCGCTCTGGTTTGCTAAGACTGACCCATCGGTAAAAATGTGGAGGTGGGTACTGTACTTTTCATCGATGTGTTCACAAGCTGTGGATAGCGTAATGTTGACATTATCATCTTTTTTAACTTTTGCATAATCGAGATCAAATGTGGCATTTAGCATTTCCCCTGTAGGGATAGGCGTTATCGTTGGTTTCTCAGCAATTTCATCCATTGTTATGTTGGACTGTTTGATCAGGCCAGATATGTAAGTTGCGGCTGTAATTTGTGATGAAATGTTTTTTGCTCGTTTTGGAAAGTCAGTATCAGACCTGATCTTAATTTCTTTGCTCACAAAATTATCCACTTGTGAAGTAGTTCTAATTGCAAACTTTGCTGTAGCTAACTCACGATGGTTGTTTAAAGGTAGAATTCCAGCAACTTTGTACGTTTCCAGAGTAGAAGCATGAGTTGGTACACCTAATGCAATTTTAAGACTTTTGCAGTCCAAGCTCTGAATCTTTTTTAGTAAATATTTGGGTGCATTGAAGAAAACTTCTTGTGCGTAGGATAATTTAGACCTGACCAGCGCTGTTGACAGATGAATCAGTACATTTGTATCCATTCCCCAGGGTAATTTGCTTATTATCTTTAGAAAATTTAAGGTTTTTCGCGCTTTTGTTAAAATATAATCAAAATGGACATTCCAGCTTAATTTGGACGTGATGTAAACTCCCAGGAATTTTACGACCTGTTTGTAATTTAACACTTCACCAAGCAATTTCAAAATAGGCAAGTTATTTGAGTTACCACCAGGATCAAACAGCATCATGTTAGTTTTTTCTGCTGACAACGACAGCCCATTTTCTAACATATAGTTTCCAAGATTATCAAGATCAATTTGATACAACTTCCTGATGTAATTTCGCGTTCTCTGTGGAGTTGTCTTTTTTAAAGTGATATTCATCCAAGTGCATATATCATCAGCGTACTGTACTAAAACAACACGATTTGAAAGAGCTTTAGGAAGATCCTGTATAAGGATATTAAATAAAATAGGTGCTATCACTGAACCTTGTGGAATCCCCATGTCGAGGCATCGTGAAGAAGAATAACTAGCTCCCACTCTTGCCTGAATTGTTCTATTAGCTAAAAAAGATTTAATGTAATTGAACATATTGCCCGATAAACCAACAGATTTTAGCTTGAACAATAAACGTTTATGCCAAACTTGATCGTAAGCTTTTTTCACATCAAAGAAAGTAGCTAAAACACTTTTTCTGCGGGCAAACTGTTGTTTGATCTGAGTTGTAAGTTTAACTAGGTGCTCAACTGCGGATCTTCCTTTTCTAAAACCTGCCTGGTTTACCGGAATAACGTTATTTTTATCACAGTAGTGTAAAAGTCTGTTTAAGACCAATCTTTCCATTAGTTTGCTTGTGTGGGACGTTAAAGCAATAGGTCTGTAACTGTTTTTATCGGTTTTCGATTTTCCTGTTTTTAAGATTGGTATAACTATAGATTTTTGCCAGATTTGTGGCACAGTTCCAGTAACCCAGCATTTCTGCAAAATTTTGTGTAGGAAAATAAGGTAGTTTTCAGGGAGATGTTTAATCATTTCAGTCGAAACTGCATCAACACCTACCGAACTCTTTTTGTTGTGTAGAGACAGTACTGTGTTTTTTAGCTCTTCTAAGGTGATTGGAGAATTAAACCAGAGATCATTCTGTGGTACTGGATCAGTGTAGATTGGGTTGTAATCTTCCATTTCTCTGTGATGTTTGCAGTCAGGAGATAAACCTTCAACTTTACTGTTTTTGGCGAACAGATCCACAAAAGTTTCTGCTTTGTCCATGTCTGAAGGAAATGTGTTACATGTTTCAATCATTATCGGACACCTAGGTAAGTTGGTTCCATCCTTCATTTGTTTCATTTTCGTCCAGACTTTATGGAAATCTTTGAAATCTGAAATTTCTTTTTTGCAGAATGATGCCCAATAATCTTTCTTTGCTTCAGCAATGATTTTGTTACATTGGATGTTAGCTTTTTTCATTTCGACATGATCCTCAGGTTTCCGGCTTTTGATGTAGATTTTGAATTTCTCCCTTTTATATTGAACTGCTTTCTCACATGCCTCTGTCCACCAAACATTACCCAATCGATTATTTGATCTAGAAGATTTGAGTTTCGGAATCGATAGATCTGCAGCGGCTAAAATTGACTCTTGGAATTTAGAAAACATAATGTCTACATTTTCACTTTCATAATGTCTGTAATCTTGATTAGCTAGAGCAGTTCGAAATAAGGACCAGTCAGAACGCTTGTAATTATATTTTGGAATATTTTGGAGAGAGAGTGTGTGTGTGTGTGTGTGCAGTATCATGCATATTAAAATGTTTTCGCGATCACGATAACCGTGTCCAAAAACAGAAATTCCTGCAAACCGGGGCATACTTAGACGCACGCGTACATGTACACACACGCACACGCACACGCACACGCACACGCACACGCACACGCACACATACATTTTGAAAGTGACAAATATAAAACAACAAAACGTGGACATATATTGTGTGTGTATAACTTTACATCATTAATATGATTTCATACCGGGGCGATAAATGGTGTAGGGGTACGTTCTGGCTGGTTACATCGGCCAGAGCTGAGGCTTTTCGTGTTGTATCTTTTGTTGATGTATCACAGCCCCTCCTCCAGCACACCCCACCCTACCCCACCCCAGCCCACCCCCACCTCCCTCCACTCCCGATCTTGCCTCGCGTAGGGCTTACGTGTGGGTATAAGGGTCATACCATGATCTTTTCCTTTTTTTTTCTTTTTTTTTCTTTTTTCCCTGTTAGAGGTGGATGATAGCTCGGAGGAGCTATGATAAAGATGATATTTTCATGATATTGATAGGCAGCGGAATCTGTATGTAGTTTTGATTAGTGGGCTTTTTGTGATTTGAGACAACGTGGCTAGTTGTGTTTTCATCCAGACACTTTTTTCAAAAAAAAAAAAAAAAAAAAAATCATTCTAAAGTTTTGGTTTCTCTATGTTTATTTATTTTTTTAGCTCGAGATACACAGATACACGTGTTATTATAATGTAGCCAAGACTGTTCCAGTGACTGATACAAGTACCACTACAAGATACAAAATCCATATGGTAGGTAGAACTTCAGGACCTGGCCAACTCATGGATTTATGTGCAGGCCTAAGGCTGTGACATGATCATTTTTGATCTTCTCCGTCACGTGGCACCAGTGACGTTAGTGCATGTGGAATTCATTCCGAGCGCGGAGACGTCATCTTGAGAAACTGAAACTGAAACCATGATCATTGTTGATATTTTCCGTCACATGGCTCATGTGGCGTCGTCAGTGCATCATTCATCATCATCATCATCATCATCATCATCATCATCATCATCATCACCATCATCATCATCATCATCATCATCATCATCATCATCATCATCAACATCAACATCATCATCATCATCATCATCATCATCATCATCATCATCAGGTGCCTTGCCGCGTGGTGTTTGCGATCATGGACTTTCATCTGTATCTTTTGTTGCCTCAAGCATCTCTTCCACCCTCTTTGTCCTCAGCCACTCTGCAAGTCCTTCTAGTATCTTCTCCCTGGGTCTACCTAGTGCTCTCTTCCCCTCCAGCTTTCCTGTCGTGACCAGGTGCTCCAATTCCCCTTTCCTCATAAAATGGCCTACAAATGTTGCCTGTCTGTTCAAGTAACAGATTGATACAAGTACCACTCATCATCATCATCATCATCATCAGGTGCCCTGCCGCATGGCGTTGGCGACCATGGACTTCCAACCATCTCTATCTCTCGTTGCCCCTAGCATCTCCCCCACCCTCCTCATCCCCAGCCACTCTGCAAGTCCGTTCAGCATTCTCTCCCTGGGTCTACCTGGTGCTCTCTTTCTCTCCAGCTTTCCCGTTGTGACCAGGTGCTCCAAATTCCCCTTCCTCATAAAATGGCCTATAAATGTTGCTTGTCTTTTCCTAATCTTCCTTATGAGTGATCCACTTGAGTCTGCTTCCATCAAGACTGTCTCGTTTGTTTTCTTTGCTGTCCATGGAACTCTCAACATTCTTCTTAGAAACCACATCTCGGCTGTCTCAATCTTGCTCTGGCTTTGCTTGCTGACTGTCCACGCCTCGTATCCGTACAACAGTATTGGTTCTATATAACATTCAAGGACTCTCTTTCTGATGTTAATTGATAGGCATTTGTTGGTAAGAATGCTTGTCATCTTCTTGAATGCTGTTTTGGCTTGGCCGATTCTGCCAGCCATTTCCGATGTGCATCTGCCGTCTGATGAAATGACCGTTCCCAGGTATTTGAACTTATTAATCTGTGTCAAGGTTGTGCCATTTGCTGTTATTTTTCATGAGGGGATTTCATGTTTTTTACTGATCACCATGACTTCAGTCTTCCTGTTGTTTAGTTCCAACCCCTTACCTTTGCTTTCTATTTCTAGTATATTCACAAGGTATTGTAGGTCCCTTTCATTTTCTGCAATTAGCATGGTGTCATCTGCGTACCGAATGTTGTTTATCATTTTCCCTCCAACCTTTAATCCAGGGTCTTCTTCTAGGTTTCTCATGATGTTTTCGCTGTATAGACAAGTACCACTACAAGATAAAAAAAACCCATAGGGTAGGTAGAACTTCAGGACCTGACCAACTCATGGATTTATGTGCAGGCCTAAGGCTGTGACTGCATCATTACGAAATTCATTCCGAGCGGGGAGACGTCATCTTCAGAAACCGAAACTGAAATGGAAAAAGTTCATGTATCGTCTACGCTGGTAAATTTTGATTCTCTCAGCCTATCCTCCAACATTTAAAAGGCAAAGGGTTAAAGTTACGACTGTTAATTCCGTTGCCGCATCAGTGGCTACAGTCCTATGGTAGTCAGGGTTCTTTGGGGCTAAAGGTTGGAGTTTGCTCAAGAGGGATTCGTTGCACTTGGACAATTAAAAATAATGATGATAATGATAGTAGTAATAGTAATGACGACGACGATGGTGATGATGATGATGATAATAATAATAATGATAATAATAATCATAATAGTGGTAGTAGTAGTAATATGATAATAACAGTAATAGTAAATAAATAAATAAATGAATAATAATAATAGTAATAATAATGTAATAACTCCATTATAGAGCGCAAACATACGTGTCAGAGAATGATCGCTGTACTGTATAAGCAGCATGAACATTGCGATGTTAATGCATTAACCCTTTCATTCCTGCATCCTGTCCACCAACGTCCTGCATTGTCAACCATACTAGCAAAACAAAACCTTAATCCTTTGACTGCCTCATCCTGCAGGAAGATGGCGAGTAGGGTGAGAAAGTCAAAGGGTTAAGTTTTTGCAGTTGATAGATAGGGTGCGGGGGTCAAAGGGTTAACGGATACAACAATTGGATACATACAGCAATGCATCAGTGCAGCATATTCCATGCACACACTGCACCCAGATCTGTCGGCATGATCTGGTAAACTCTTTGAGCCTGCGTAAAAACCCTGGCGCTGGCAAGATCTTGAAATGGAGAAAGGGAAGAGGAACCTGTGAAACACTTAAGCTGATGCACCAGAATGATGGACATATTAAAGATGGGCAGCGAACAGGACAGGACAGTTTTCTTTCTTAATGGTACAGGCTGGGATTGAACCCGAGGTACCGGATTTGAGTTCACAGCTCTATGAAACCAATACACACACACACACACACACACACACACCACACAACACACACACACACACACACACACACACACACACACACACACACACACACACACACACACACACACACACACACACACACACACACACACACACACACACACACACACACACACACACACACACACCACACACACACACACACACACACACACAACACACACACACACACACACACACACACACACACACACACACACCACAACACACACACACACACACACACCACACACACCACACACAACACACACACACACACACACACACACACACACACAACACAAACACACACACACACAACACACACACAACACACAAAGGAGGCCGTCGTGGAGGTCGATAAAAGAACTAGTTGTCAAAATCAAATCAAGCAACTGGACCAGCCTCTGTGTACCTCAACTTCTTATGCTGCGCCTCAGGGATGTAGAATACTGCCTGCTGCTGCGTCCCGTATCACATCGGACTCGAACAATTCCATATGCGCTGTGCCGAATCTGTCATTCATCTTCATCCACCTTGAGTATGCATCAAAAACATGCACTGGCAAGGTCTTGAAATTAAGAACGGGTGGAGGGTGGGGTGGGGGTACCAGAACCTGATAAACATCAAGTTGATACCAAAATGATGGGAGCATTAACCCTTTGACTCCCGCACCCTGTCCACCAGCATCCTGGGTTGTCAATCATGCTGGCATAGCAAAAACTTAACCCTTTGACTCCCGCACCCTATCCACCAGCTTCCTGCAGGAAGCTGGTGGATAGGGTGCGGGAGTCAAAGGGTTAAGTTTTTGCAGTTGGTAGATGGGGGTGCGGGACTCGAAGGGTTAAGATGGGCAGCGAAGATGTCTGTTTTTTTTAGCGGGCTGGGATTGAACTGGAGACGTCAAATATGGAGTCCGTGATTCTGTTACAAGAGTTAGCCCGGTTGCCGAAATGTGTATATGTGTGTGTGTGTGTGTGTGTGTGTGTGTGTGTGGTGCTGTAAGCTTTTCATTTGACATGTCGTTTGGCTTGGGCCGTGTGTTTTCCGTGTGCACGTGCACGCAGTTGATGGATGCCACATGACAGGTTCATGGTATCTGCCTGTCTCTGTCTGTTTCTCTCAGCTAACGTAAGAGCCATAAAATAGTTTGGCATGTATTGGTAAAAACACTGATATTCATTAGGCGCCAAAACATTAGGCGCCAAAATACTGGTATTCATTGGGCGCCAAAACTGATATTCATTAGGCGCTAAAACAGTGATGTTCATTAGGCGCTAAAACAGTGATGTTCATTAGGCGCCAAAACTGATATTCATTAGGCGCTAAAACAGTGATGTTCATTAGGCGCCAAAACTGATATTCATTAGGCGCTAAAACAGTGATGTTCATTAGGCGCCAAAACTGATATTCATTAGGCACTAAAACAGTGATGTTCATTAGGCGCCAAAACACTGATATTCATTAGGCGCTAAAACAGTGATATTCATTAGGCGCCAAAACTGATATTCATTAGGCGCTAAAACTGATGTTCATTAGGTGCCAAAACTGATATTCATTAGGCGCTAAAACAGTGATGCTCATTAGGCACTAAAACAGTGATGTTCATTAGGCGCTAAAATAGTGATGTTCATTAGGCGCTAAAACAGTGATGTTCATTAGGCACTAAAACAGTGATGTTCATTAGGCACTAAAACAGTGATGTTCATTAGGCACTAAAACAGTGATGTTCATTAGGCGCTAAAACAGTGATGTTCATTAGGCGCTAAAACAGTGATGTTCATTAGGCGCCAAAACTGATATTCATTAGGCGCTAAAACAGTGATATTCATTAGGCACTAAAACAGTGATGTTCATTAGGCGCTAAAACAGTGATATTCATTAGGCACTAAAACAGTGATGTTCATTAGGCGCTAAAACAGTGATATTCATTAGGCACTAAAACAGTGATATTCATTAGGCGCTAAAACAGTGATATTCATTAGGCACTAAAACAATGATGTTCATTAGGTGCTAAAACAGTGATATTCATTAGGTGCTAAAACAGTGATATTCATTAGGCACTAAAACAGTGATATTCATTAGGCACTAAAACAGTGATGTTCATTAGGCACTAAAACAGTGATATTCATTAGGCACTAAAACAATGATGTTCATTAGGCGCTAATACAGTGATATTCATTAGGCACTAAAACAGTGATATTCATTAGGCACTAAAACAGTGATATTCATTAGGCACTAAAACAGTGATATTCATTAGGCACTAAAACAGTGATGTTCATTAGGCGCTAAAACAGTGATGTTCATTAGGCGCTAAAACAGTGATGTTCATTAGGCGCTAAAACAGTGATGTTCAGTAGGCGCTAAAACAGTGATGTTCATTAGGCGCTAAAACAGTGATGTTCATTAGGCGCCAAAACACTGATATTCAGTAGGCGCTAAAACATTGATATTCAATAGGTGCCAAAACAGTAGTATTCATTAGGCGCCAAAACAGTGATATTCAGTAGGCGCTAAAACATTGATATTCAATAGGTGCCAAAACAGTAGTATTCATTAGGCGCCAAATCTTGATATCCAGATCAAGAACCAGAAAAAAGCACGAAAGAAGAATATGAACGCGTATTTAATACAACAAAACAAGACAGGCACAAATTTTCGGCCAGCTGGCCTTTGTCAACCGTAAGATTACAAACAAACACTAGATACAAAAAATTTGAGAAAAAGACTGAAACTTCCCTGCTGCTGTCTTCAATGAGAGAAAAGAAACAAACAGATCAAATCAAAGCGCACACTCTCATCGTTCAGTAAAACATTCACTCACAATTTACGAAAACTTAAGGGTAGAAAACACATGCACACGGGGAGGGAGAAGACAGGAAGGCAGTAACACAAAGGGGTGGGTGAGTAGAAGGGGAAATCACTGCTTGTCAAAAAGGTTTGTCATCAAGTTAAACTTGAAGGAAGACAGAATATGTGAGTGTGGAATAGACAGGGAAAGCTCATTGCAGTTGTACGGACCAGACATAGAAAAAGAGCGGTGACCGAATGTGGAACATCTGTCATCATCATCATTAGGTGCCCTGCCGCTTGGCTTTGGTGACCATGGACTTCCAACCATCTCTATCTCTCGTTGCCCCCAGCATCTCCCCCACCCTCCTCATCCCCAGCCACTCTGCAAGTCCGTTCAGCATTCTCTCCCTGGGTCTACCTGGCGCTCTCTTTCCCTCCAGCTTTCCCGTTGTGACCAGGTGCTCCAAATCACCCTTCCTCATAAAATGGCCTATAAATGTTGCTTGTCTTTTCCTAATCTTCCTTATTAGTGATCTACTTGTGTCTGCCTCCATCAAGACTGTCTCGTTTGTTTTCTTTGCTGTCCATGGAACTCTCAACATTCTTTTTAGAAACCACATCTCGGCTGCCTCGATCCTGCTCTGGCTTTGCTTGCTGACTGTCCACGCCTCGCATCCGTACAACAGTATTGGTTCTATATAACATTCAAGGACTCTCTTTCTGATGTTAATTGATAAGCATTTGTTGGTAAGAATGCTTGTCATCTTCTTGAATGCTGTTTTGGCTTGGCCGATTCTGCCAGCTATTTCCGATGTGCATCTGCCGTCTGATGAAATGACCGTTCCCAGATATTTGAACTTATTAACCTGTGTCAAGGTTGTGCCATTTGCAGTTATTTTGCATGAGGGGATTTCATGTTTTTTACTGATCACCATGACTTCAGTCTTCCTGTTGTTTAGTTCCAACCCCTTACCTTTGCTTTCTATTTCTAGTATATTCACAAGGTTTTGTAGGTCCCTTTCATTTTCTGCAATTAGCACGGTGTCATCTGCGTACCGAATGTTGTTTATCATTTTCCCTCCAACCTTTAATCCAGGCAGGGTCTTCTTCTAGGTTTCTCATGATGTTTTCGCTATATAGTGAAAACAGATCTGGTGACAAAACACAACCCTGTCTGACTCCTCTTTTGATGTTTTTGTTATCGGTGGAATTTGTAAACTGGCAATGTCAGAACCAGAATGGAGAGGTTGGACAGGGGTGTTCATTCAGAGGTGATCACAAAGACAGATAAGTTGGTGCAGTACCAGTAATACACCGGTAGCGTAAGCTGTACGGTGTTTAACCCTTTGACTCCCGCACCCTGTCTACCAATTGCAAAAACTTAACCCTTTGACTCCCGCACCCTATCTACCAACTGCAAAAACTGAACCTTTGATTCCCTCACCCCCATCCACCAGCTTCCTGCAGGAAGCTAGTGGATAGGGTGAGGGAATCAAAGGGTTAAGTTTTTTTGCTTTGCTAGCATGGTTGGCAACGCAAGATGCTGGTGGTAAGGGTGTGGTAGTCAAAAGGTTAAAATTAGAAATATTGTAATCAGAAGTTAGTTAATGTTTCTGATTGTGCATTTTCGTTGCTATTTTCAGTTTCGTCATGTGCATCTCCCCGCTTCTAAAGCGCTGTGGCCTTCCATCGAATTCCTGATCATGATCAGGCTGTGACTGTCTGAAGTCTGTGTGTCTGTCTGTCTGTCTGTGTGAGACGTGTGCGGTAATCAAGGGAGTAAACGTCTGACTCCCAATGTGTGTGTCTGTCTGTCTGTGTGAGACGTGTGCGGTAGTCAAGGGGGTAAACGTCTGACTCCCAATGTGTGTCTCTGTCTCTGTGTGTGACACGTGTGCGGTAGTTAAGGGGGTAAACGTCTGACTCCCAATGTGTGTCTCTGTCTCTCTGTGTGAGACGTGTGCGGTAGTCAAGGGAGTAAACGTCTGACTCCCAGTGTGTGTCTCTGTCTCTCTGTGTGACACGTGTGCGGTAGTGAAGGGGGTAAACGTCTGACTCCCAATGTGTGTGTCTGTCTCTCTGTGTGACACGTGTGCGGTAGTCAAGGGAGTAAACGTCTGACTCCCAATGTGTGTTCTCTGTCTCTCTGTGTGACATGTGTGCGAGAGTCAAGGGGGTAAACGTCTGACTCCCAATGTGTGTGTCTGTCTCTCTGTGTGACACGTGTGCGAGAGTCAAGGGGGTAAACGTCTGACTCCCAATGTGTATGTCTGTCTCTCTGTGTGACACGTGTGCGAGAGTCAAGGGGGTAAACGTCTGACTCCCAATGTGTGTGTCTGTCTGTGTGACATGTGTGCGAGAGTCAAGGGAGTAAACGTCTGACTCCCAATGTGTATGTCTGTCTCTCTGTGTGACACGTGTGCGAGAGTCAAGGGGGTAAACGTCTGACTCCAATGTGTGTGTCTGTCTCTCTGTGTGACATGTGTGCGAGAGTCAAGGGAGTAAACGTCTGACTCCCAATGTGTGTGTCTGTCTCTCTGTGTGACACGTGTGCGAGAGTCAAGGGAGTAAACGTCTGACTCCCAATCGAAGATTCCGAGTTCCATTCACCTGCGCACCTCTGCCAGGTGGGTAAAGGTGGTTCTTCTCATTTTTCACGTCAGTTTGTGTTCGGACCTGCCAGTACATAACAGCGTATCAGATATGCACGTAAACGGTCCCGTAAATCACAATTCGCCGTGGCGTAGTGGTTAACGCAACGGACTGCCGATTGGAAAGTTGTGGATTCGAATCCCCATCAATCCCTTCAAAAATCATAATGGGATTTTTCGGCTCTAACCGGCTCGTACCCAGAGTTGTGCGTGCTGTGGGCTCATTGGGAAGACTGGGACCACACAGTCGAGTCTCATACAGTTCACGGATGCGTCATTCGAGGGTGTTGCCCAAATCTTCTGACTAGCTCCAGAGGTGTCTGTGTCTCTCGGGCCTGGTGGACGCCAAGATATATTATGATAGAAGCGTAGAGTACAGCCCTGTCACGCAGTCTCAATCCTACATGGAACTCCATAGCATCATGATTATCACCATCATCGACACCATCATCATCGCATTGTAAAAAAGCTGCCCCAGCTTCTGTGGCCATTAAAGTGGCGTAGAAAATGGGGCGAAAAAAAAAAAAAAAAAGAAAAAAAAAAGGTGAGCACAAAGGTAATCTCCCTGAGTGCAACGATCCTTTAAAAAATCCTGTAAGTCATGTCAGTGGCTGGCGTATGG